>JABSTQ010007769.1:0-35631 GCA_013358835.2 Ixodes persulcatus
AAAGGCAAACCAGCTTTCTGTAGCGAATCAGCTGCATGGGGCTCATATGCAGGCAAAGTGAGACAATAAATCATAGTCATTATTGTAAGCTTAAAAGGCAGTCACCTGCTTGAGACTTCAAGCACGACAAAATCATAAGCCTCTGTGTAGGCCTGGTGTAGGCGGCTCATCCTCGCGTGCCGAAGGAGCAGCAGAAGCTCCAGGAGAGCTAAGCGGTGGGAGCTCGAGCTCACACGGCGCGGTTGGTGGAGCACCCTTGATGGTCCAGCCGTCCCACGAGCGGGTCCCTGGCATTGCCTCCATGTGGTCCTGCAGGATCTTGGCCCTGGCCATCTTCTCCAGGATGCTCCGCACTTGCTGGCCCATGAACCCAGTGAGGACCTGCACACAGTACTTGACATTAGCACCAAAGCTGATTGTCAGCTGCAGCCACCTCACTCGTTCAAATTGTTAAGGATGTTGCCTTGAAGATTTCACAGAAAAAGTGCTGCGCCTTTAGCTTTACAAGGCACCTATGCGAAAACGTCTAACTGGGACCGGTTGGCATCTCGACTGGTTTCAATTGGGACTAACTGGTCCCAAGTGGGAATTAGCTGACACCAATAGGAGTCCAACTGGGACTAGCTGAGGGGTCAACTGGCTTGAACTATTCCCAATCGGGAGTCAACTGGCTTGACCATGCCCAGATGGGGAACGGGTGGGGGTAAACTGGGACCAGTTAAGGAGTTAACTGGTTGGAGGGATTCCCAGAGAAGTTTAAATTGGTTTCCCATTCCCAGTTGGGGTTCACACGCTGTGTCAATTTCGACAAGATGGGGGTGTATTGATCTTCGCTGTACATAAATAAACCTTTATTTACTAGGTATACATTTATGTATTTATAAAAATATGTATAATGGCAACGTACATATTTTTTTTTTATAAATTGCAATATAATTAGCGGCATAAAAGGTGTTTACTTAAATTAACATTTATGTAGATATATAAAAATGTATTAAACATTTATATAAAGACCTACATTTTTTTAAATCTGACCCAGCAGGCCGTTGTGACGCGCACGCGGATTAGTTTTACGCGTTGTCGAGAGATGGCGCTGCACATGCGACAATGTAAACTCAATGGACAGGAATGACCCACCACCAACCGTCATAGAGAATCACACAGGAAATGCGGTACAGGATTTGGCGGAGCATCTATCGGAGTATCTGACAAAAGCATTTGAGTGGGAAGATGGAAACACACCAGTAGCGGACCTGATCAGAGTACCTTCAATGGCAGACACAGACCCTGTCGAAACAGAGCAGCCAGGATCCCTAGAGCAGACAATCACGCCGAAGTGGGAGGTGGTGAAAGCCGCGCTTGTCAGGGCCATTGCGCATATTAAAAACAACACTGCACAGGGAACAGACGGCATACTTGCGACCTTGCTCAAGTGCATGGGCGATGGCGCTCGAAGGCAGCTGGCAAGCATCCTAACAGACATCATTGCGGGTAGTCCTATTCCCGAGGACTGGATGCACAGTAGGATTGTACTGGTGCCAAAACGTGGAGGCAACAAAAAAAGGTTGAATGACTACCGCCCCCTGACGGTGACAAGTGTCATTTACAGGGTGTTTGCCCATGTTATAAAGGAATGGATGTGTGGCTGGGTGGAGGCGAACGCCAAACTGACTGAGCTCCAAAATGGCTTCCGCAGAGACCGCAGATTACAGGATAACCTGTTCGTTCTGACGCAACTCATAGAGATTGCCAGAAAAGAGGGACGAGATTTTATATGCTGCTTTTTGGATGTAGCGAAAGCGTATGATAGTGTACCCCACAGGTCCCTCATCCAATGCCTCATAAGACTAGATATGCCCAGCCAATGGACAAACTTAGTATGACGATTGTACGACGGAGGAACTGTCACGGCTGAGTTCGGAGGCGTGATGTCCGGAAGGGTTAAAGTGAAAAGGGGCCTGAAGCAGGCTGCCCTCTCTTGTATATGTTGTATACGAGCGAGTTGGAACGACATCTCCTGAAGTCAGGGCTCGGTTTTTCACTCACACGCACGCGTAGAAGAGGGTTGTGAAACACACTGGACATTGCCGGGCCTCGCATACGCTGATGACCTCGTACTCATGGCGGGGGACATGGAAACATTTCAAAAGTTGGTAGACGTCTGTGAAGAAGTGGCACTACTGGGACTTAAATTCAATGTTTTAAAATAAGCAGTAGTGCAGTTCTCTGGGAACTACACAGGAAGCAAAGTGTTGAGGCTGCAACAGGAAGCTGTCGCGGTGGTGAATCAGTACAGGTATCTGGGAGTGACACTGACGAACGCGCCCGACTACTGTGACGAATATCAAGCACATATTCGACAGACGGCACAAAGAGGGCAAAACATCTTACGTCGGCGAATCCTGTGGAGCGGCAATAGATACCTGATGGTGAGGGAACTGTGGAAGCCTGTGCATGTGCCTGGAATTACGTTCGCCAATGAAATAATTTGTGTCATGGCTGACACACGAGCCTGGTTAGAGCGCCGGCAGAGGGATGTCGGCCGCCAGGCACTCGGTTGCCATGGACAAGTGGCGATTGAGGCGATTCAGGGAGACGTGGGGTGGTCGACGTTCGAGGCAAGGGAGGCAGCCAGCAAGCTTTGCTATCGAGGACGGCTCCTACACATGGATAAAAGTCGATGGGCCAGACGGATATTTGACTATTTAGGTCTCCGATGCCTACAGACACGGTGGGTGAAGCGAGTCTACCAGCTCCGCAAGAAAAACGTTTTTTTCACCGACCCAGTTCAGGAAGACTCGGAGGGCAAGTGGACAAGAGGACGTGTAAGAGATGCGGAGACGGCACACTGGATGGAGGAGGCAGGAAAGAAGTCTACGCTAGACGTATACAGGGCCCACAAGCATAATATCAGAGCTGAGGACTTCTATGACAACAGCCTGGGCAGCCGCCTCCTGTTTGAGGCGCGAGCAGGAGCGCTACGGACACTGGCATATCGACAGCGGTTCGACCCGACGATAATGACCATACAGTGTAGGCTCTGCGATCAAGAAGCAGAAACAATCGAACACCTGGTCCTCTGCTGCCCGGCCCTGACGCCGAAATGGTAGCTAGCCTGGCTAGCCGACACCCAAGCCGACGAAGCATCCAGCCTTGGACAGTGGACGACAGGCTACGCCATCGGCGAGTGTGCATGGAGGCTGTAGAGTCACAGCCACTACAGCTCCACAGCCTGCACAAGCGCCACCACTAGCGGAAGCACTGGGATTTCAAGAGGCGGCAGTCTCCGGAGCACACCCCGCGGAGAGATGGGTGGTTCGAAAAACAAAACAATGGCTGGCAAATCGGTGGAAAACAAGAGAATAATGTGACGGGCTGCACAAAGGAGCCCACTGGCTTGGACACGATTATCATGTGACTCCCCGTTCCAAAGGGGATAGCAACATACATCATCATCATCATCAGTCAGTCAGTCGGTCAGTCAGTCAGTCAGTCAGGTGAACCAAGACCCTTTTGAATCAGGGCGGGTACTCTGGAAGAAGAACAAAACGGCTAGGTGGCGTAAGCTACCGCCCGTTCCAAAGGGCTCAGCCGGATTCATCCATCCATTCATCCATCCGGTGGTCGGTAGAGAAGGGAAGCCATCGCCGAAGTTGGTGTATTGATAAACGTGTCGTTATGAAAATGTCAAAACCACGTCTGCGCTTCTTGCGACCCAACTAAATACGCCATGGTGGTCACGGTGAACTTCGAGGGCAGAAAGCTGCAGTTCAGCGATCGGAGGGCACCCAGGGAAAACCAGACGGAAGAGAAAACAGCTGCGGAGGGCACAATGGTAAAAATGGCGGGAAGTCTACCTCGAAAATGTTCGACTGTTGTGACACAAGCAATTTGAAATGTTTGATTGCAAGGTGGGAGCGCAACCGCATCCTACCAGGACTTCACCTGCGCAACGCGGAAACACGGGTGAGCTCCTTTCTTCACGCGATGGAGAGAAGCTGGGGACGTCGCCACGGATGCTGACAGACGCCAGCGGCTAATCTTTCACCCGCACGAATACTAGCTCTGAAAGGGCGATTCAATCGTCGCAATTAGCTAACGAGGCAGCTGAAGCGGTCCTTACAGAGCTACACTGCGCTTCCTTCAACCCGGAAACGTGGACGTCACCGAACCTATTTATTCTCATTCTCGGTTTTTGACAATAAAGTCTGGTCAATCTTGCATTTTGTGCCGTGTTTCGTTGCTGGAGTTGGCACCAACGGGGCCAATCGGTTCCGTAAACCAGCTACACCAGTTGGATCCAACCAATAATTTAGCTCGCCACGTGCGCGGGTCAATTTTCAGTTCCCCTTTTTACGGCCAGCCTTGCAATCTTTGCCGCCCTATATTAGCGCTCTTTAGTGCAGCGGCATAACGCACGTACATACCTTGTTGCCCATCCGGCTTGGGTGGACGCAGTCGCGGCCGATCCACTGGTGCCACTCGTCAGCCAGCCCGTCGAGGAACGTGAACCCTTCCCTGCGACACAACTCTCGCAGCAGCGAGTTCACCTCTCGGTGACGGTCATTTAAAGCCTCGATCTCTGCAGCGTGACTACGCTGCCATTCCAATGAGCAGAACCTATTCTCCCGTCTCGGAAGAACGGCAGAAAAGGCGATCTGCATCATTGGATTGCGTTCACAGATATGGGCAGCTAGACGACGATATTTGTCGATGTACACGCTGGCACTAATATTGGAATTATTAATGCCGACGTGCAGGATGACAACATCAAAATCGGGTAGCCTCTCAGACACCTGGGAAAACAAGTGCTCGATTCTAATACCACTAAACGCCGCAATATCACTTCACCATCGAATCGCCGGCTACCAAAACTCGAGGCATGTTGGAGGTGCGATCAAGGCTAAAATACAAAGAGTAGCACTAGATACGGAACATGTATTGCTAAAAAGAACACGACAATGCTAAACAAAACGCTTCAAAGAGTGCGAAAATCAGGCAAAAGAGCTTGCGTGACCGGAGCCGACAGCAGCGCGGCTGGCGCGGCCAGGAAGGCTAGAGGCATCTCACATGGTAGGGCACATGTCATAACAAAAGCAACATCCGGGGCCGAAGACCATAACGTCACTTCTGGCGTCGAAGGAGTGATTTCCACACGGGCGTCTCTCCTCCGACGGGACTACGTCATTTCCGGCGTCGGAGGAGTGATTTGCACACAGGCCTCACTCCTCCGACGGGCGTCGGAGGAAGCACTTCCGGAGTGATTTGCACACAGATCTCACTCGTCCGACGGGCGTCGGAGGAAGTGCGGCCTACATTTATTCTGCGAAGTTTCGTCGACAGCATTCGATTTCACGAACTTCAACAATCCACGAACTTACCGGTGGAAAGGTGTTCACGTTCCTTTCGAAGCTTTCTTTTTGCATAGCGCGCAGATGTACGGCCTCACGTCAACGCTAAACTAAACCAGATAGCCGACTTCGCGGGTGGGGCGCGAGAGGGCGCGGCCGAGGAATACGAAACCGCGCAAGCACCAGATTTTCGAGATTTCGACAGAAGGGAAGTTAATGCAACGTAATGAGTATATTGTTTTTTATAAGCATTAGAATAGCTCAGAATTTAGTTTACAACGTTAAATTATCACTGTTTATATTGCTGAGAGTTTTCAGTCTTCGCGATTACCATTGCGACTGTCGTCCTTCAGCTGGCAACATTGCTTTCTTTTTCTCGTGTTCTGTCGCTCTCTTTCGCGATCTTTCACTCAGGACCCCGGGTGTCGGCGCACGGGATTTGCCACTCCTCCTCACCCACCTTTACCCCCCTGTTCGAAATAACAAAGAATGAGGTGCAGCCATTGTTTATTGCAATTTGCTGTTTTCAACGCAGGAATTGATTGCACCACATCCAGACCGTGTACCTTCCCTCAGGAAGGTATACTTGTTATTATCAGAGTGCGAGCGTAAACAGGAGCTTCTCCGCATCCTCGTCCTCGGCGTTGGAGGGAACTCCGTATTCTTACGTTAAAAGATGAAAATGTTCGAAGGCAGTAGATAATGTGGAAGTTTTTTGGAGCTTGTTTTTTTTTTTGTTTTTTTTTTTTTTCTCCCCAGAGTGTGTGTAATGAGAGGATAACGCTTGTAAAGCAGTGAAGGCATCAAAGATTTTATTTTTATGACCAGTCAACAACCCCACCACATCTCCCTCCCTAATAAATTGTCTATGCGGAGGGCAAGTTCGTCTGCTTCTCGCGCAGGGGGTACCGGTGACGTCAGAACGCCGTGCCCTGATTGGCTGATCGCGGCCCCCCTATCTGAGCGTCGTCTGCTCCTTTGCAACGTCGTCTGCGTCTGTCTTACCTTTCCTGCGACTTTCGGAAGTGCCGAGGCCAAATTCACAAAACCATGTTACGCCGAAAGAGTGCGTAAGACAAAACGTGAGAACAAATTCGTATTCACGAAACGAAATTATCGTAAGTTTTGCTCAGGTTACGACGGAATCCTACGACGATCAACTCAGCATGGCCGACAGCGTCGCTCAGTTACTTGGTCGCGACGACCAACGGACGTTTATTTTTGTACGTGCTCTTCTCACGCGTCACGACTACAAGCAGAAAGAAAAAAAGTAAAAAAGCACTTGAAATAAACCACGACGAACAAGAACGCTGGATCCACAAACACCCGGGAAATGCTCCAACGGCCACGATTCCACTGACCCCGTCCAAGCGAGCTCGGCAGATAGGCCTAGCAGCAGCGCAGCGGTGCTCCGACGGTCCTTGGCCAAGACCGTCTGCCCACGACCGGCTGGCGTGCTGAATGGAATATGCCCGCGCGACCCTTGTGAACCCTTCAATCTCTTCCTCTTGTCATCGCCTCGTTTTCCGAGGCAGCGGCGACTCTCGCCAGTGAAAAAGCGGTGAATCTCCGACAGACGCAGGAAAGGTAAAGCAGCCATCGCTTTGACTAGCAGACGTAAAGCAGGCGACGTTAACTGCACCAACCCGCCGACGCCGTTTAAGAGTGAGGAGTCTCGCCGCACACGCAAGGAGGGAAAAAGTATTTGGGAGGGAACTTGCGGACACTCTCGCTTCTTAGCAGACAAACCTCGGCGCCTCGGGACACCTCGCCAGCGAGTCCCTTGACTTCCCACCTTGATGCACGTCTGCTAGTTGTTCGACAAAAACAACGTACCGCTCGAGTTATTTCGTCTCCCCTCTCTGAAAGGCGAAGTCGAGCTCGCTCGTAAAGACCTGCACTTCCGAAAGTCGCAGGAAAGGTAAGACAGACGCAGACGACGTTGCGAGCAGACGACGTTGCAAAGGAGCAGACGACGTTGCAAAGGAGCAGACGACGCTCAGATAGGGGGGTCGCGATCAGCCAATCAGGGCTCGGCGTTCTGACGTCTTCACTACCTCCTTTCTCATGCGCAGAAGACGAAAATGAGCCCACTTGCGAGGCGTATAGCGGTTTCGAAGGGCTCTCTGTGATTTTATAATCATATTCGCGTCAAAGCGAACGTAAGTTACATACCACTGTTGAGAAAGCCCCATGCGCTTTACCGTTACACCGTGTGGAAGCAATCCGCAAAACGTAATCGGTGTTTATTACGATGAGTTGAGGCTGTTTATGGCACCTGGACTAGACTTACAGCGATTGCGCAGATTAGTCAAAACAAAAATGTTGACGTCTAACTGAAAGGAATAAGTAACTTTTATCTCAATATTCAGCCCAAAAGGAAGGTGAGCAAAAGGAACCGATGGAGCCATCTCAGAAAAAACCGCGTCGTCACTGTCAAAGAAAAACTTTGAAGCGGTTAACGTTATCGTCTCTATCTGGTTTCTCCATGATCGAAAGAGATCGTCTGCTATTTTCCGCCATCGCTGCTGTTTTCTTTTTGCCGTAGCTCAAGACGAAGCCAATCCGCCTCCTATCCAGGTGATTATCCCGGCCGTTCCAAAATCAAGTCGCGGATCGTTTACTCGCAATGTCACGTGGTATTACCCGCTGACGTAGGAGACAGGTTACTCGGGTAAGATTTGAAACATAGCCTTTGGCAACATTTACAACTTATTTTTAAAGTAGGTGTCGCAAGCTACTACAAAATTCAAAGGTTATATCTAACATGATTTATTTACCCATTCATTTGCATATTTCAAGCCAAAAACCCAGACGTTGGCCAAGACTGGCGCAGGCCTTAGCCAACACTAACCAAAACAAAACGCTCCGACGGGACTGTATATGTCAAGTTTGTTTTATTTCTTTATTCTCGAGCCGTTCCCAACGCTACTGGTAATGGACTAACGTTGTTTTCAGCGTCCAGTCACCCGACACTCATGGTCATGAAGGATTTATCTGCAGGGAATTAAGCGATCATGCAAGTAACGAGCACTTGCTGTCACTGCACTTTTCGTGATCTCAGTGTGTGTGTGTGTGTGTTCCTTTTTTCTTTGATGCCCCAAACCTCTGGCTGGATTACCCCTTTGGGAGCTCAATCGTTGAGCGCGAGGAACAAATCCTCTGCGCGTTCCGCTACCCCGTGTTTTACTCCTACTTCCCTCTTTAGGATCCCTGCCTTGCCCTGGCTGATGCTCGAAGGTTCGTGAAAAGCGTTGACATATCATGCCTCCACACGGCTCTGTGATCTGCGCTAACTTTATGCAGCTTGGTGCATGACACACTGTTTCGAAGTAAAACGTGTCGCTCAGTTTTCGCACGCCTGTGTCACATCAGTCATATCTAGGGTTCCGTGTTTCCGGATAAATCCGAAAAACTTCGAAAAACACCCGCCGGTAAAAGCTTGGTCAATTCGGACTTATCCGATAAACTCCGATTTTCGATGTGCCAACCCCCCGCCCCACAGACACACACACACACACGCAAGTATTTTACAATTAATGGTTTGATCAGCGTGTAGAGTCAATGGCCTTGGGAAAATGCCACCACACTTTTGTTTCAAATTTCGGTCAGGACAACAGGTCATTGTACTTTCCAGTCACGACAAAAGTCACTGTTTATACTTCCAGTTTGGGTCATACTATTTGTGCTTTAGAGGAAGAAGAAGTTGTGTTTTTGTAACAGTGAAAGCTATGGACCACAGAGATTGCATAAAGTGGGGAAGAGGGACAGTTGAAACTTCTCTATTACATCCTTTACCAATCTACCTCGCACGGCCGCAAAGTTGGTTGATGGAATAATATAAAATGAATACAAGCTTCCCAGTGACTACCTCCAGGAGCTTATTGATCTTAAGGTATCAGCATTTATCGAAGCAACACTTGCGTGCAACTTTGTCGTAGGGCAAATTAGTACTTGCAGAAGTAATGGCACCAACACCAAATACAACGGAAGAAAATATTAATTTGTACAATCATGGTTTTCTTGTTTGTTTTTTGTCCAGCATGCGCTTACACCCGGATATAATTTATTTATTTTTAATACAAAACACTGCAAAATTAAACTCCGAATTTCGGAGAATTGTGAGTCATACAAAAATAAACTCCGATAAGCTCCGAACTTTCGGCAAAAAATAAGCTCTGAAAAACGCCCTCCGAATTCGACGAAAAATGAACTCTGAAAACACGGAACTCTAGTCATATCTAATTCGGAACACCGACCCACAGACCAACCCTTAGCAGTTTTGTTGTCCAGCCATGGGCACCTTTCAGAGAAAGGCGCTGGGCAGCTGTGCTACTCTTCTGGCTTGTCCAAGGCTTCCACAAGCTGCCAGCACGGCAGACGGGATCTGCAGTGTCAAAGCGCATTGTTCCGTTGTAACCCTGGGAGCAAGGTGAGGGAATGTAGGAGCCAGAGTAAGCAAAGGCCAACTGCAACTTACCTACAGCCTATTTTATATGTTGCATGTGTTGCCGCAGAAGCCACCAGCGTGCTTCAACCTCCTAGTACAAATCGTTTTACTTTAGGAGTTGCAGTGTCATAGGATGACAAACAAACTTTAGCTTTTTGTAGTGCTTGCCTCCAAAAATGTTGCCATGCTCAAAAGTAACAAACTAATTCCCTTTACTTAATAAAAAAAAAAAAAAAATTTTTTTCGTGGTAATTCGGCACATTTTTTGGCATTGTGGGCTCAAGTTTTAAAAATGGCAATTTGCCTTGCAGGCAGCCTTACTACTCTGTGGAAGAAAGTCTGCCGATAACAGTCTTCCTCGTTGGAACCCTGAGAAGCTGCTGTTGACCACCCACCGCAAAAGAAGTGGACACGAACAGCCGAGATTACGTTGTCCCATCGGTTTAATTGAAGTCTTTTTGTCCGCTTTATGCAGCTGTGTAACATGTCAATTTGCCACGATAGGTGTGTTCCGTCAGACCTTACCAACCAAGTCCGACAGGAGTTCCACAGTCGAGGGGGTTAGCTGCAATAACGGAGGACGTTGAGGGAGTTTGTTCTGCAGTGTCTGTGACTATTATATACACCTTGTGTGAAGATTCTAAAGCTCTTTTGTAGCATTTGGTGTGCTCAGAAGGGCCCTTTTGCACCTATTGTAACTAACAGGTCCATTGTGAAGCATGCAGCTGAGGTTACCAAAGCGGAAACTTTGTGATAGGGTTGAAATATATGTGTATGTTCATTCTTGAGTTGCGCTGTATACCAGACTAGAAGCAGTGTGTGCCTAGCTCAGGAAACGTTTGAGATGAGTCTGGTCAAATGTGTATTGGAAGTGTGTGCGATGTAGCAACAGAAGACAGGGTTTTGTTGATAGCCTGTATATTCATTAGGACAGAAGAGACAGAGCTTAGATAGCCTGTTACGCTTCGAAAGGCCCTACACTCAGTAGCATCTCGAGAAGAGAAAGCATGTTTCGCACATAGTTTGTCAGCTGCACAAAACCAGTTCTTACAAGAATTTGTTGTCAGAGAAAAAATTATGCCTTTTGCATTCAAAAAGTGTGCTTTTTAGTTATTATATACAAAACACTGATCTTAAATGTGCATGCATGTATTTCAATTCTCTAAGTAAAAGGAGAAATTAGTAACACTCTGCAAGGAGCTAAACAAGCCTCTTGAGGTAAAAACGAGTATAGCTTTTTACCTTTCCAAAGCAACCTTACAAAAATCGGATATTTCGATATAACGGATCATTACCATAGGCAGTGCGGTCTGAACTTTAGTGGAAGCATAGTTACAGGGCTGCATACTCTCAGAAACATTTTGCGATGCATGCTACTTGGGATCTGCACTTTCACGTGAGATAGTCGAGGAGAAGAAAATGACCTCTGCGCATTTTTCAATGGCCAGCAATGTCCCCACCCCCGCCGCACCCTTCTTCGAGGCACAGTACAAAATTTGCGAGCACCGGCCGAACGTTGGCGTCCAAGAACGGACACTTTCGAATCCGAGTCGCAGCGTTCCGCAACCCACCGAGCGATGCATCTTCTTCCCCGCAGTCCCGCGGCACGCGCCCTTTTCCGCGGAGGCTCGCACCGAGGACGCCACAGTCCGGTGCACCCTGTGCAAGTACAAGACCAAGGACAAGAGCCTGATGGTCCGCCACCAGCGCATCCACTCGGGCGAACGGCCGCACCAGTGCCACCTATGCCCCAAGGCCTTCACCCAGCGGGGCAACCTAATGACGCACCTCAAGTACCACTCGGGCGAGAAACCTTTCAAGTGCAACTACTGCCCCAAGGCGTTCACCACCAAGGCGGACTGGGTGATTCACGAACGGATCCACACGGGCGACCGGCCCTACAAGTGCAAGCTGTGCCCGATGACGTTCACCGCCAGCTCGCACCTGGTGGTCCACTGCCGGCGCCACGAGGGCGACAGGCCCCACCTCTGCTCCCGGTGCCGGCTGTCATTCCGCGAGCGATCCGAGCTCGACGCTCACGCGGTGACTCACATGGGCTGAAAGGGGGGGAGTTCCTCTGTCGCGGGGTTTGAGTTTGCCCAGTGTCGCACCGAGGTCCGAGGTGGGTTCCGGCGAGTTCGGGCCAGTTCGCAGACTGGCGTTTGAGCGTGCCTCGTTCGCTCGTTAGCGCTTACGACCAGAGCACGCCGGTGGCATCCGTCGGGTCACCGTGAAACGCTTACGACCCGCAGACAACTAGACCTGAAGGTCTTGCGTCTCCTGGCTCGCCCTTTTCCCTTTGCCCCGAGGCAAGGTGTCTCAGTATTTGCGAGATCAAATAAATCTATGCACTATGTATTAGAAATGGTTGCCCGCAACATTGTTCGAATTATTTCGAGCCCACGAAGATATAATGGTGCATATAAAATTATAAAAATATACATACCGTAATATGCCGCGAGATAGCCCACCAAAACTCTATAGCAGATCAAATGAAAATAATGGGTAGGTTAACTTTTACTATGCCTTAAAAAAGAAAACAAAAAGGTTGAAAATTTGTTAGTTTTTGATGATGTGACCCTCGAAACCTCTGATCGCAGAAAGGGGCGGGTAACCAAAGACAACTGTCCTTCCCGGTCGGTAATGTTCGCTCATCTCCCTCCGTGGTTGGGTAACACCGTTTTTGCCGAGGTTGCCATTAGCCAGGGTCCTGCAATTACTAGAAGTGGGCTATCTTTCGGTGTTTAAAAGAAATAGCAAATCTTGACAAAAATAGGGAGTGGGCTATTTTTCGGCAATGGGGCATCCCTTGGGATATTACGGTACACAGGTTTGAAGTGTGCCAGGACTAACTAATGGATTACGCCAGTGTATTCTCTCGTAAGCAGCTACGAGCGAGCACAGTGCACTTGAGCACACTCTATCATGGATGTGCGAACCAGCCTAACGGTCCCGCTTCAACGCTACTATTCGTGTTGTGCATTGAGCCAATCGGTGACGGAGCAGAGCACTCAGCAGATTTCTGCGAGAGGAGTTCACCCTGATGCTGCGATGGGCTCGCTGGAGTCGTAGCTTTCGCTGCTTGCCGAGTTGGGGTTAAAATGGAATATGGGACGAATCTTTACGAGCAACGCTGGTTGGCACCTGTTAGCGGGTCTTGTTGCGCAGAGACTGCTCTGTAAGGAATGTGTTGAATCCGAAGTTGTGGGTGGGTTCCCTTCCGTAGGTTCCACACGCGGATTTGGATAGGCTTATCCATCGAGAGTGTGAAAAGAATTGCCTTTGAACTCCCTTTCGTTTCGGGCAACCAGAACTTTCACTTGGTGGAATTGAAGCTGGGCTTTTTGTGACCTTTTCGGATGGGCTCTATGACCCGAGTATAAGATGTCATTGTTTATTTATTACAAAAGACAGTATTGGCAAAGGTGCTAGCATGTGGAAACCGGTGTGAAACTTTGGAATTGGAAAAGTGTACTCCTGGATCCTTTCTAGTTGTTGATAGTCACGTTTATAGCATGCGAAGATGTTTGCCTCTTGGAAACTTTCATCCTGTGCAGTTTATATTGATGTAGTGAAACGGTAGCATACCTGCCAAGTCTCCCATATCACCCGGGAGACTCCCGAATTTCGACCAATTTTTACGGTTGTACGATTGACAGAAAAATCTCCCAGAAAACGCAAATTACCCCCCATCCCCGCACTTAAACAAGGAGTCTTTGCCGTTGCAACAAACGGCTGCAGTGATAAGGGGCCCAGCTGTATTTCGCTAGCATGAGCAGTGCAATATAAATGTAATCAAGTTGCCTTCATGTAAATTTGTTATCAACATTTATTCTTTAAAACCGCAAGCCCCCCAGTTTAGAAATTCTCCCGGATTTGGTTTCTCCGAACTTGGCGGGTACGCACTAGGGATATAGATGTAACCAGGGAAAAATGCAAAGATGATTTACTGCCTATATGATTACCTATATCTATTTATCTGCACCCACAAAGGAAGAGAAACTTGCTCCTTTTGTGTAGTTTTTCTTTGTGACCAATATTTCTTCAAACACTAGGCTGGGGCTTCGTTTGATATTTTTTTATATTCAGCTTGTTTCAGTGTTGACTAGATTTCTCTTTCAACGTGTCTTCTGGTTGGAACCTAGATTTTTTTGCTGAGAATTAAAAAAAAGTCTTTGCTCTCCTTTAGTGTTGTAACTATCTTTCTTTACTTGCAAATACAGTTTCTTTCTTTATACTAGAAGTGTTCACATTTATTGCCTCGAGGGTTGGGATGGGGAATTGAATGAAGCTTGATTTCTGCTTGAAAACTAGCAAATAATGGTGTCTTCAGCTTCTTCTTTGTAACTCTTCCAATTTCAAATGCGAGCCAAGGGGCCAGCATGTGCTGCAAACTTCAGTGTATTAAATCGTGGAATATTTCATAGCTGGTCTAATATTTAGCACATTTTTCAAACAGTCGCTTTTTGAAGTGTCTTGCAGACACAATGTTGTAATTTTCCTTAATGGCTCCATAGCCCCATGTATTATTTTGCTAATTAATATTTCACAATATGCCTCGCTCCGCGCAAGCTTGCGCCCCTGCAAGTTGCGTACAGTTGAAAATTGTCGCCGGAAGTAGATTTCATTCGAAATTATGAGCAGAAATCTGAATAAAGAGCTTGTTTCAGGCTCAAGAATTCAGTGGGTTGACATTTCACGGATCCAGTACCTAGGTCACCGACTGTAGAATCCTACGAGAAAACCTCGCCCATAATCCGAAACCCGTTATCTTCTACCCAGTTGACGCCCGCCACAACATGCGGGGGTTTCACGTTGCCACGATCCATGGCGCTCCCCGCAGCGACGAGCGCCCGCCGTTACGCTGCCAGCACTGCCCCGCCGTCTTCCTCCAGAGGGGCCGTCTGCTCAGCCACCTGCGGATGCACACGGGCGAGAAGCCCTTCAGGTGCTCCCTCTGCCCGATGGCATACTCCGAGCGGAGCAGCCTCACGACGCACATGCGCGCACACACCGGGGAGCGGCCCTTCGAGTGCTGCGTCTGCCACAAGGCGTTCAGCCGCAGCCAGATCCTGATGATCCACTTCAGGACCCACACGGGGGAGCGGCCGTACAGGTGCTGGCAGTTTCACACTCTAGACCCGTGTCCCCGGGGAAACTCGAGTGCTGCCGGATGGCTGTAACGACATGCTTTTTGTGTAATGTCCGTCCAAATATTTGGCACCGTAGAAAATCTGTCTTCTGCGTTAAAGGGACACTCACAGGGTACTTATGCAAGCCAATGTTTTTATTTAAACATGACCTGCGAGTGCCCAACTACCCAGAACACAATTTGCGGCTCGGAATTCGTGTTCTTTCCGCCCAAAAACCGCCGGTTTCAGCGCGCTCACTCTCTTTTCCACGGTCATGTGCCGTTCAAACTGATGCTTACCAAATATATTTAGAGTCGGGGGGTCATCTAAGGCTCGTATTCAATATAAAAACTAGAAAGGAATATGAACCCCATTTTTTGTGGCTTCCAAGAAGCTGAAAATACATTGACCGAAAAAAATTGTTCCGCAGATCACAGTGGCAAACACCGGGCTGGACGACGCGATAATGGCGTGCGACGGACCGACATTGCGACAAACATGAGACCGCTACTTCGGAATTGTGGTTCGTGGTACCTGCCAATCAATCTTCAAACGCTGAACAGTGAGGGGAATAGGTATTGAGTGCGAAATAATCGCACGACAAACGGTTCGGAAACATCCTGGTCGTCGTCGTCTGCTTCACACGCCCGAGAAGTGGAGGAACGGAAAAAAACTGGGTAGAGAGATAGCCACGCGACTTCCGGTAACTCTCTTCTCCGAGCCTCCATGCATATGTTTCGGATTCGAGCAGTTGAGTGTTTTGGCTTTATTAAAAATATGTGTGGCTCTGTAGCAAATTATTGATTGGATAGTCTCCTGATACTATATTAAATCGTGTAGCAAAAAATATTAAAAAAACGTTTTGGGGGGTGTCGGCGTTTCTTTACGTCAATTTTTCAAACACAGTGTTCACGTAACGCGATCGAATAGCACGGCGGAAGAGCCTAAGCACGCACCTGACCTCGCCACACAGCCGTCTCCTTCCGCACAATAAACTTTCTTACCTCCTTGCGCACGGTAAAATCCGTCATTGTCACCGTGGCAGCGAAGCGTCTGCATCCATCCAGCAGACGCTCAGTTGCCATGGTAACGGCGACCATAGCAGAGGGACTTTTATCGCTAAGAAGACGGGGCAGTGTGGCACTATCGGGTGCATGCTAGGGCTCTTTCGGCCCGTTTTGGAACAAGTGGAACGCAAACAAAAAGAGTTGAAGACTCAACGCAGATTGCCGATTTCCTCCGGCGCCAGACATTTTGACGAGCCTGGCAAGAAACAAAGGTTTTTAGCTCAGAATTTGGACCGAGTTTCTCGCGTAGCGACGCGAGGCTAAACCATGCCGACATTCCCAGGTGCCACTTGTGCCCGCGGAGCTTCGTCCAGCGCCACACTCTGACGATGCACATTCGGACGCACACCGGCGAGCGGCCGTACCGGTGTGATGTGTGCGCCATGGCGTTCGCCAGGAAGCGCCAGCTGGTCATGCACATGGCAGCGCACGTCGCTGGAGGGTGTGGTCCTCTGCAAGCAAGTTAGGAGGACCGCTGCATTATCGCGGGCTGGTTCAAGAAAAGGTGTCGGTCCTTCGTCGCGAATCGACGGTTGCAAACGGACCTTTTCCACAGTTTTAGCGCCATCTAGTGGCTCAAAATGAGGCAGGTTCACACATTGGCATTTGAGTGTGCCGGCTGCACTGCATTCCCTTGTGACTGCTTATGGCAAAAGAACGGAATGGCACATCAGGTAGCCCTAAACGCTCTTGACCCGCATATATATTTAAATTTTTTTTATGCATCATTTTTTTTATTTTTGAGACTCGAAATACTTTTGACAGCGTTATAAGCAGCCGTTCTCATAGGTAGCGCATCGATTTGATCTCGCATACACTGCAAACAAAGCCATGTGTAGAGAGAGTTTGGTCAATGGGAGGCGCAAGCAGAACCAGGGCATGCACCTGACGCAAAAAGAGGGCTTGGCATGCTCTCTTGGCCAACCAGAAGCCGAAAAGAATCCACTAGTGGTGGTAGCGAGAAAACGGTTTTAATCGTAAGTATATGGTTTTAATAAGTGCGTAAGGCTTAAATGTAGTAACCCTTGTTGGTTGAAAATAGGGTGCACGTGATGTTTCGATTATTATCATGCAGAAAGATGTAAGAAACGAATCTGCCACTCAAAGTCTATTTCGCTCGGACAGAGCGTGACCGCTCAGACGGCAGATTCCCGACCTTCGGCGCCTGGTGTACAGATTATGTCGATCGTTCCGCTAGTTGCGCTCTTCCACCACAATCTTGGATGACCGTGATTGAAACATCACGTGCACCATATTTTCAGTCGCCGAGAGTTACTTTGACGCACTTATTAATTTTGTTTCTGGCGACCACCACCAAGGTGCTATTTCCAGCTCCTGGTTGGCCACATTCGAATTTGTGAAGACGCCCTGGAACACCCCCAGCCCGCTTTCGGCCAATGGCACCTCCTCATTTGTCTCCTATACTTCCCAATGAATGGCGAAATTCTCTTCATATACGCCTCTGACTGCAAAACCTTTGGTCCATTTATACGCCGTTCCGGGGCCGCCTGATGGTTGGCACCGATGGGCCAGTCTGTTCTCTCGTCGTAGGCAGTTACAAGAAAACTCGGAGCACTCGAGCACTCTCAAATGCAAATGTGTGAGCCGGCCTTTCCAGCCTAGCTTTTGCCATACTAAAGGTGGCTGTGAAAAACGTTGTAGCCTTTTGTCGAACATCACCGGCCGACAGGAATACATCTTCATTCTTTTCATATTCCGATGGCGGCAAAAATACAGCCAGCCTGTACGAGGTGGCGATCCGAGTGTGTGCCAATGGATCTGTCTGTTTATTTATGTAGTGTCCAAAAACAATCCTACCCTAAATACTAATATATGCAGTCACTAAACAAACAAATTGAGCACAGTACAATTGCAGGGCCAGGACACTGTTAAACGCGTGCCGACTCCCATAAATGTCTAAAGCAGCACTGGGCATGTTTGAACTGTTCTCACTGATTCAACCACAATTGGATGCAAGCATTGATGCGGTACTCTAATCTGATTCGTATGTTGCGCGTTCTGAAGTTCTCAAATGCACTGGCCTCAAGTCGTCCACTTGGATCAGCCACCAGCCATCAGTCTTCAGAAAGCCGCCACTAGTATGGCACACATACCATGCCCTCAATGATGGCAGCGATTAAAGTGGCCAGACTGTATTTCTGCAAAGGTCTGTGACATACTGGGGGTTTGAGAGAAAAGAGAACTGGGTTTTTCTCACCGCAAAGATGAACCATGCATTTCCAAATGCTCAATCTCCCCCGAAATGCAGTGCTACCGGTTGAGACTAAGTGCCAAAGTCTCTGCGTTTTTTGTTTCTTTGACTCAAAAGTTGTGAGCAATTTTCGAAAATTTTCAGTTACAAAATGGGGCACGTTCCCGGCAGCGGACGCCATTCATCTCCACATATTTCCAGGCTTTGTTGACTGCCACTTTCTCATGGCAAATTTTCAAAAATCGCTTATAACTTTTTAATTGGATGGCGGCCGCCACTACTCTGGCATCTTGTCCGTACGGCTGGCGCTAAGTTTAGGCAGGGTCCGAGCGTTGGGCAATGGATAGTTTGTTTGTTTGTTTTTTGCAGTGAAGAAAAAACACTGTTCACTATTCTCCCAAACACTCGGTATATGAAGAGCAAAGTGTTGTTGTCTTTTGGATATTCAAACCTTATTTAGAGTTTGCTGGCTTCTGTGGTGCCTTGTTTCCTTGAGCACATTAAACTTGGAAGCTCGTAAGATGCCCAAGCACCATCAAAACCAGCCAGCAGTAGATTGAAAGGCCACCTCGTGTCCTTCTAGAGATAACTGGATCCTTTTTATAATATTGTTGTATTTTTAGGGTGGCTTCGAGATTTTTCGAGAAAAGAATTATTCAGTTAAGTAGAGGTATGTGTAGTTGCATATGCTTGACTTTGCTTGACTTGAAAAGAACAGTCAATAAGTAAAATGACTCTAGAGAGAGTAAGCAAGCAACTGTAGAGTAGGTGATCCGATATAAAGACACAGTGGGGCCCTCCCAAGAGTGGGGAAATGAAATGAAAAGGGGGTTTAATATGGTAGGCTTCTGTCGCACTAAAAAACGTTTAGAACAAGGGAAACGAAAAAGAGGATAAATGCAACGTCTCAAAACACAACTCTTTTATTTCCAGTCTGCTCTTCTCAGTTTGTTGGCTTTTCATGCCGAGATGCTTATAGTCAATAGTTATTTTACATGGATGCAACCATAGCACATTAAATCAAGAAGTGACTGCTATGATTGGGTAGATCAGGATGAAAGGGCTGGCTGAATGCAATTGGTATCCCCCTCGATGCAATGTGCTATGGTAACGTTCATGTAAACACAGCCATTGAGACTTTGAGTAAAGAGAACTCAGTTGTGTATGTATTCACTATGGAATAAAAATTTTGTTTTCGGACAAACAAAGGATCTCTGTCTGGGTCTTCATCACAAACTGACGCTGTCCTTGCATGTGTTCTGTTTTGCTGTGCACTGATCGAATCCTCTAATCTGCAGTAGAAGGGCAAGGCAAAGGTGGATATAGAAAAAATCGCAGTACAAGGCATTAAAAGTTCAAGATGTGCGTAAACAAGCAGGTACTGAGAGGGAAACCTTGAAGTGACAAAATGGCTGGCAATTATATGTTACCTGTGTAATGGGAGTGCATCTTGTGATTTTCCTAAAAGGTGTGATGAAGTAGTCGCAGCAGTAATGTCATTAAAGTTTGAAATCTTGCGAACAGTTTGACGAGATTGTCTAATTTGTGTAATGTTTAGCTTGGATGTCCGCAATCTTCGTTGTCGTGCTGCAATTTTGTAAAAAGATATAAAAAAAAAATAACAGCCTGTATAATCTTGGAACAGAGGACTTATTTTAATTAACTGTTATTAATACAGGCACCATTACCGGAAGTCACCCGCAGAGAGGTAAATTTCAACTTGCTGTTGGTAGCAACCGCCCCTCCCAGTAGCGTGGTTAGTCCGTGCTCGTGCCTGTGGCTTTCGAAGCCTGCATGCACATCATGTAAAATCGACTCTATTGGTGATGAGATGCATAGGTGGCGCCACCTCGCAGGCGCCCTCCTGTGATGCAGCTGGTAGGATGCGAGCGGATGACGCGCTATGTCAAAGCACGGGGCGGTTATGTTAGTTTGCATCTATGGTGATTAAAAACGGTTTATTTATTAAAGAAACGAGTAAACATTTTTGTGAGTGATCTTTCTTAGGAATAACAGCGCCTCGAAGTTGCTTTTTTATATTAGAAAAACTTTAAAACATTCAAAAACAATAATAGGCTGAAGTTGAGCTAGTTGGTACATAATGCAAAAGTAAATTTAGTAGTGTAATGTAAGGATTTAGGGTGATTTATTGGCATTACTTTAGGTTTGAATCTTTGGGTCAAAGTGATGAAGACGAAGTATAAAGTCCTAGTTGATAGTCAGCGGTGTGTATGTCTCCGTTTCTCCCTGTCTGTGTTTTGTCCCTATCGTTCTAGCTGAACGTTTACTTTTTCAAAAACAACCAAGCCTGGAGCTTCACATTACAGCTTGCGCGGCGTACGTCGGGACTATTTACAGCCTCTTGCTGTAGAAAAAGGTTTTGCATTCCCCAGAGTAAATGATGCGCTGTCTTCTTAGCTGTGCAAGCGTGCACAGTTGTGTTGCAAAGGGCCACACACTTGTTTTAGCTACATTGAGCTTGCCGATACTGACGCTTCTATACAAGTGTGATTCGACAGTTGCTGCCGAGCAAACGCTCGTCAGCAACTGATGCTTAGCTCCTCCCGAATCGAATATGTGGCAAAGAAGTTTGTCACATGGCAACTTATGCTCAAAAGGAAAGCATAAATTTTCATAAATTCTTAAATTGTCGGTTATGGCCTGGCAAAACCAGGCGATTGATTAATTTGTTCTATCATATTTTTGCTAAGAATTGTTTACAAATTTAAAATCGCTCGGCTGAGAAGCACATCACGCATTATGCGCATTTGGGTCTGTAAAAATTAAACATACGAACGGTAGTAATCCATAGCAGGTATATTCCTCATTTTTTGGGACGCTGACGTGTCACCGACTTACTAGATTCAAGACTTCGATTGCGAGGGTATCGCACGTTTCTCGTCAACCCGGTGAATAAGCAGTGATTTAGTTGAAACGACTCCGGAATTCAGACACCGCTTCTTCCTGCAGCTATTTTGAGAAAATATTTGTGTACTGGTTTACAAAATTAAAAAGGAATCAACTCAGAACTAATAAGAGACCACCACTTGCAGAACACATTGGAACCAACCAGATAAACAAACTCGCTTTGACTGAATTGTTTACTACACACACAAAGAGGTTCTCGAATATTGCTTTCCTATTTTCAATTTGATGAGACATTTCTTTCTTAGTTTTATTTTATCGGAATCATAATATAAAGAATAAACCCTATTCGGCGTGGTAGATGATGTAGTGGAATAATGTGCTGGATATTCTATTTTCATCGTCCAGCTTTTTGTACTGGGGTATAGAACAGCACACCACCATCCGAGCACTTCGACACCTCAGCGCCAAAAGTGGTTGTTGGCACGACTATGTGTGCGATGTGCGGTTTCAAACTTTGGTAAAATGTCCTACTACAAATGTCACTTCACCAAAAAAACACAGTGCGTGAAACGCTTTGCCGTGCATTACCCAAACAGCGCATGAAGCGAGCTGGTGGGCCTTGGAATCGAAGATCTGCGTGGTATATCCCAGTCTATCCTACCTGTGATGTCACAAACAATGATGATGATGATAGCTAGAGAAGCACCCCCTGTACAGAGCCGTATAAAACACTTTAAACACGCGCCAAATTGAGCCGCCATTGCCAACCTTCTCTTGTCTTACCGAGATGCCGCGCCACTGAAGCGGGCGTTGACGAGCCTCCGCAAAGGCGTATGCTGGGGAGAAGGACACAGTAGCATCTGTAGTGGCAATAACCTGTCCTGCTGCGATAATTATGAAGTGAAGTGAACGGAACAAGTGAAAACAAAAACTGAAGGTCGGTTATGGCGGCGCCCATGCACAACCGCCTGAAAGTGTCTATATTGGGAGAGTCTGGCCAGTGGGTGTGGCCGACGAAGGCGCCGGAGTGGAGAAAAGTGAAGGAAAGGGAGGAGAGCGCCGAAGAAGAGAGAGAGGAAGAGAGCAAAGAGGAGACGACTGCCATTTTGATGCAACGCGCTGTCGGCGCAGAGCACTGTTGAGGCTTCGTGTCGTCTGCTACGGGCTTATTTCTTTTTCACCTGAATAAAAGGTTGTTTTCAAACGGGGAGAAACTTCAATCGTTAGCTTTTTAAGCCACCGAGGAATAACACTACTATCATTTTCTTACCAGAGCCTGCCAAATAAAAGGAAAGAACCGGAAGCCACTGGGCAAATGAATGAAAATGGCAGCCCTCCCCGCTCCGCTGTGAGCAGCCGGGAGCTCGCGGAGTTCACGCGCATGCACTCGCGCCTCCCACTCTGCGAAGCGGGCTGATTGGCTGACTCTGGAGGGGGGCGTTACGGCGGCGACATCACAGACTGGCCAAACTCTCCCAATATATGGCTCTGCCCCTGTAGTTCACACACGCCGCCAATACTTTAATTAGTAAAATCAATACGGCACACAAAAAACAGAGATACATGCCTTGCACCTACGTCACATGATGACGTCGAACACCGGTAACAACCATGCTGGGGGTTTAGTCAGCGGCAACTCGCAGCGAGAGCCATGGTAAACTGTGCCACGCAGCAATTTCTATGCATCCCTTCGATCGTTCAGCATGCCCCGCGACCAGGGGCGGATGCAGGAATTTCCTGAAGGGGGGGGTCAGGTGTTGGTCAGCGTACCATTTGTTTAGGAACCCCCTCCCCCTCTCCCTCGTTTCACGCCCTAAATTTTACACATGCAGAAATCAAGAGGGGGGTCAGGACATCCGTACCCCCCCTCTAAATCCGCCCCTGCCCGCGACAGAGTAGCCGTCAAGTAAGAGAAAGTATGAGTGGCGGGGAAGGGATGCGACTGCGCATTACTGAGTTTGTGGGACGCATTTCATGGCAGCGGGTGACGGCACTTTTCTACCGCTGTTTACGTTCGTGCACGCCTTTGCATCTGCTTTGTCCGTTTGTGACATAGGTGCCTTTTGCCTTTTGTTTCATCACGCCTTTTCCACGCTTCGAGCGAATTATCGGGGCTCCCTACCAACTACGCACGAGAGTGTCACGCAGAGAGTCCGGCCAGACGGCGATCGGTCGGCGGCGGCCCCCGTGTGCACGCTTGCCGAGACGTCGCTTGTGCCGTCCGCGGCAGGGAGCAAAAGTATTCAGGCGAGCTGGTTACGAAACATCATAATATAAACCCTGAAGCATTGAGAGTTGTCTTATCCATTATTTTATTTCTCCTTGTCTCTGGTTTTAGAGTGTGATGGTGACATTGCGTTGTTTACTACTACTTCGCAAAATCGTAACAATTTTACTACAAGCGTCTCCTACAGCCACCAGTAAAATTTTGTGGCTCGCAATGAAGCTTTTTTCGGTGAAACAACAGCCTTTCGCGTCAAAATTTCGTCACCGCAGCATATTGAAACTTCCTGCTTGTAGCGCAATTGCACCAACACCGAAAAATTCAGTACGTACTGGCCAAACGCCATCATTGTAAGGATCGGCACATTTTTCCAAGTTAACAGGTAAAAGACTGGGTACCTTTGTTGAAAATATGCTGCATGCCAGCGCGTGTCCGGCCAGATAGCGGCATCCTACACCTTGGTAAACGCGTCCGCGCGGTGTGAAGTCAACCACCAGCATGGCGCCGGGCCCCGTCCTTCCCTAGCGTGACGTCATGTGCAAGGCATGTAGGGAGTACACAAGATAAGCGCGCCGTGTTAATTTTACTGTATGAACTACGTGGGTATGAATCAAGTAGCCCACATCGCCACCCTAATTCTATAATTTAAGCCTTTTGTCGGCCTAAAGGAACGAAAAACTACACTTCTACACAGACCTTTGCGGATTGGACTGGCTTGGCTAAACCAATAAATTAATCTGAGCGCTTTTTGTTTTACTAAATGTAAGCGTATTTTTAATGTAATTTAATAAAAATGATCACTAATACTTTTAAAGCTTTTTTTTTGCAGTGCTTTAGGTAAAAAACCTTCTTCAACTCCAGTTGTCTTCAACTCTTGTTGCTTCAACCCACAGTGCTTCAACTAGACTACTTGTAGTCACGTGATCATTTTTATTCGGAGGCGAGTTAACCCAATTCAACCCGGCAGGCCGGCATGTATCTGATATCGTTCAAACGAACACCACCTTCGCGACCGGATTTGGTAGATTTTCGAACGCATAAAGTTCGATGTTCCTTGCCCGTGGAACCACGCCCGACCGCCACACCTAGGTAAGCAAATTGTTCTCAGATTCCTCTCGTTTCAAGACACGCGTGTCGATGTGATCGCCTTGATATGTACCCACCAGAAAATTTGATCTTGAGCGAGCGTCCCTCGCCGACAGCGATAAACACAGCTCGCTCGAGCTGTCAGCTTACTGACAAAAGATAAGCCAAATGTCGTGACCTACATTAATCACGAATCGTCACAGCTTGAATTATTTAGCTCGAGTTCGGGATGTATTCGTTTTAGGAAAGGCTATGAGCGTGAAAACTAGCGTGGAAAACTTGATGCGCGTGCGCGAGCTCCGCTTCGATCCAGCGGCCTAGGATCATCTGTGCTTGGGTGAAAACGGCGAAGTTAGGCAGGTTGTTCGAAACAACGTATTATCAAGGCTGAAAAAGAAAGAAAATACTGCGATGATTGCGGCGCCCGCACATGTGAGACGCGTTCTTCGCTTATTTCCAATGTACACAACAATGCTGTTCTGAGCAAGATGACACTTTGTGCAAGATGACACTGCTCGGGGTGAAAGTCTCATTCGACAATCCACCTCTAGAAATCATGCTTCCAGAGTGTTTGCTATGAAAACACATGTTCGCGTTCCATGGATTCACGAGCGACCATGGCATGGGTTCAAGCGAGACCTCGTGAGAGCGCTCGTGGTGTGCACGCGCGTTCTCTGCCCAAAAATCTAAAACCGGTGATTTCCTAAAAAGGTGGATTGGTCGGGGAACAGCCGATGCATACAGCTGATGCATGTTCTGAGCACGCGTCGAACCGCCCACCGAAGCTAGTTCGTGCACCCGCCGCTTGGTGCGCAACAAATCACTCATTTGCATCAATATATATCAAGGAAGCTTATACACTCCGTGCGACGCGACTGGCGCGCCGCCGCGCGGCCGGTACCGAAGGTAGGCAGTGAGAACCCCAGAGAAAACGAAACCGAAACCACGCTGCGTACATTGGTACGCATTGAAGTCGGAGCGGTGCGGTTGCGCTGGGTTTACAGCATGAAGTGCTGCCTGTGCTGCGTCATTAAATGCTTCAATAGTTATGCGTCGTACCTCGTGGGGACAAAGTTTCACAGTTTTTCACCTCGCCGATGTTTTGTGGGACAGTGATAACAATGGACCCGTGCCGTACGACGCGAAAAATTTGGTCTCCTGATCATGTCTGCCACTGTCGGCACGGCTGACATATTCTACACTGCCGCTCTGCGCTCTGCGTTTGTTTTCGTACCAGTAACACCTAGATGTGTTAGCGCCGATGGGACGAACTGAAATGACATCCCACACTCGCGGGTATGCAGTGCCAATTTCGTTGGAGGAATGCCCTCCAAAGAAGTTTCATCCCCATCGTATGTGTCGATGATATTTCCGGACAAGTATGGCACGCAATCTGTACTTCATGAAGAAAGATTCGAACGGTAAAAAAAGTGACAAATATGAATCTAAGGAAAACTACAATGAAACTCCAAATCACTGGAGAATCAACGTTTGAGTATGGAAGTTTATGTGGTGTGCTTTCTTTCTTGATCAGCCTCCTTTTGGATGTGGAAACGCTGACACCCCGAATTCTGTAGACAACATTTTTTTTTTTTCTGCTTTAGAGCCACCTATCGCAAAGTGGTTCGAACTGGAAGTACCGTCCACTGGTCCCTTCCTACCTGTGTGTGCAGCTCCCATGATGAGTGGTATTATCTTGACAGCCTTTGGCGGTCAAAACCAGTTCCCATTTAGTTACGCCGCCCAAACTAAATTTCCACCTGGTTTCGCTATGCCACCTCTTTTTAGTATAATAAGTGTTGTGTCAAGTTACGGTCATGTCAAAGTACCTGTGCGCCGAAAATCAGCACCTCGCACAACAGGTTATTACACAACAGCTGACCGCAAAAGCCCTTGACGGCCAAACCGTGTGTTGGCCGACAACTTTGTTTTCTCGGCTTTGGAACCACCTTTTGTAAAGTTGTTTCAATTGGAAGTACACATCGCGACACTGTTAGCGCGAACACGACATCGGCGCATTTTCGCATTTTACTTCTAAATAGTGCTATCGAGCACGAAATTTTTTCGCTTACATTATAGAACTAAATGAGCTCTTTCCGTAGCAATAATAACTTGGATGACATCCTTTCGTTTCAAAGAGAAAAACTGGAAAAACCGGCGATCGCTTGTTCGCGCTAACAGTGTCGCGCTCTGTACAGTCCACTAGTCCTTTCTACCTGTAAAACCTGCACCTCCCACGATGAGTGGTATTCTCTTGACAGCCCTTTCATGGTCAAAACCGGTTCCCATTGAGTTACGCCGCCCAAACGAAATTTCCACCTGGTTTCCCTATGCCACCTCTTTTTGGTATAATAAGTGCTGTGTTATGTTACTGTCAAGTCCAAGTACCTGTGTGTCCAAATCTGGACTTCGCACAGCCCGCTATAATACAACATTCTGGGTTCAATATTGGATATCCCGTACAGCTTTATTTCTTTCTTCGTTAGAAACATAACTTTCACACCTGCTGTCTTAATGAAACTTGGCACACTTCGTGCACAAACTTAGTGAACATCTCACTAGCCTCTAAATATCATCGTTCCTGCAGTCCTACACTTACAGCGACGAGTGAAATCAATTTCCCACTCAGAGCAATTATGGTAGCGGCCGTCTTGCTTTTCGAAAAATTGCTCCAACTCCTTTTTCGGCCGCAACTAGAGAAATTACCCCTAATAACGACTCAAACTCAATATATAAGAAGTGGAAAACAGCTAAATGCCCTTCTGCCCCAGCACTCATGCAACGTCATCCTCAACGTATCGGCTCAAAAAGCAAACGTTTCGTCCGTGCGCGCTTCCGCCGCACAGCTTGGCATGCGAAAAGGCGCCGCAGGCTGCTGAACGCGCCTCACTGTCAAACGCCAGCTTCTCCGCTAGCGGCGCTACGCGCGTTTTTCAAAGCGCCCCCTATAGTTCCCGCACGGAGCGTATAGCAGTGCAAGTGAATGGAACCTATACGATAAACTAGATAGTATCTAATATTGGGAATAAAGATTAATGGAGTTCTTGAAAAACATTTTCGAAGACAAAGAGGTGGCTACAACATGTGGAGGGAAAATGAAAGCCGGCAGATAGAAAATAAGGTGTTGGACTGAAATGCCTTTCGCACCTCCTTTTCTTGTAAATACATACACGGTGACACCCCGAAAAAAATTTACCGGGTTTCTTTCACCGCAAAAATAAGCTATGCATCGCCAAAAGCTCATTCTCAGCTCAAAGGTAGCGCTGAGGTCCTAACCAGATGCCAAAATTTTAGCACGAATCTATATTTAATTAAAAAGTTACATAAGTGATTTACTGAAAATTTCAGTGGAAAAATGGTGGCCGGTGGAGCTGTCAAATACGTGGAGCTCTATGGCGCCAGAAATGGAAAACGAGTGAAGAGGGGCCCCTTTTTGCCATTAAAATTTTCAGAAAATCACTTACAACTTTTGAATAAGCTATTGGTTTGTTCTGAAACTTTAAAATCTGGTTTGGACCTCTAGCATTACCCTTGGGTGGAGAATGAACGTTCGGCAATGCATAGTTTATTTTTGCAGTGAACAAAACCCTGTAAATCTTTTTCGGGGACACCCTGTGATATACAGGTAACACTTTCAAAGTGAAACTTTCATTTTGCGGTAATTAATATTTTGTGGTCTCATTCAAAATCGTCGCCTATATGGCTCAAGTTGCTGTACAGTACAAAGCGTTCAGCCATAACCATTAATCGATCGATAGAAATGTCTTCGTTCTGTGTGTTTTACATGCAATTTATAGCACTAAAATCGCGCAACCTCAGTTCCCTCTCATGAGGTGCAGATCCATTTTGGATTCTCTTGCAGGTTCAGATGCAAGAAGGACACCACCTGGAAAACTCCAGTGTCATTTGTGCTACATGACAACACCAGCTTTCCAGCATTTTGCAGTCGTGCAATATTTTCGTTCCTGATAAGCTTTGCTGCAGATTTGCGTATGCTGAATTGTTGTTCAGTTTTTCCCCTCCCACACCCACCTTGCGTAGCTAGTGGTGCCCACGTGTCATGACCTTTTCATCAATTTTGTGTGCTTTCTTCATATGTGGCGTTCAGTTTCTGGGGCTCTGTTTATTCTGAAGCTTGTAATGCTAAATGTGCATACCGTGTGTATGTGTGTCGCTTTTGTCTCTAAGGCCTGCTTTAGATGGGGCAACTTTCCCAGCAATTTTAGTGTTGCTGATGAGTTGCTCCCTAGCTTTCCCTAGATCCTTGCACTGCGACACAAATTGCTTGGATCTCGTTTGGCATGAGACGGACAAACAACTCTGAGACGTTTGAAGCGGCAGCAGTCAATCAGAGACGTAATATTTTCCCTTGACACCCCTGTGGCAGTGATGATGAGAACTAAAGACTTGGTTCTGGTTTAAAATTGATTGTTTTTGGGAATAAACCATTTCAGAAAGATGAGTTAGTATTCTCAATGCCATTTAAAGATACAAAAACATGTTTGTAGCATGCAACTGTTTGTCTAAATAGTGAAAGAAAAAAATATTTAATGATGATGGTAAATCGCAGCAATAGACCTATTGCTATATTACCCAAGCATCAAGGAGAATGCAGGGATTGTTGTTCCACGTGCCGCACATGCTGGCGTCAGCAGTAGTAACTTTTCTAAAGCAAATACCTAAAACAAATGGCATCTTGCACGTACGTTCGTCAACGCTTTATTTTGGTTATTTACTTCGAATCTTTTACACGGGGAAGGCGTGTGGCGCGTGGAACACCAATCCCTGCATTCTCCTTGATGCTTGGGTAATATAGCAAATGGCCTATTGGTTGCTGGTGTTACGACGTCAAGTTGCTGGGGGAAATTGCCTCGTCGTAAGCAGAGGCTTGCTTTAGATGGGGCAATTTTCCCAGCAATTTTGGAGTTACTTGCGAGTTGTTCCCTAGCTTTCCCTAGATCCTCGCGCGCTCGAAACGGGCGTGCAACTCGGACAACTCCGAGACGTTTGATGCGGCAGCGGGCCAATTGGGGGACAATATTTTCATGTGATACCCCTCTGGTGGCGATGATGACAACTAAAGATAGGATTTGTCTTGGTTCTGGTTTGAGATGAATCGTTTTTGTGAATAAATCGTTCCAGAAAGATGAGTTAGAACTCTCAACGCCACCTAAAGATGTAAAAACATGTTTATAGCACGTAACTGTGTGTCTCAATAGTGCAAGAAAATTAAGATTTAATAATGGTGATGGAAAATCGTTGAAATCCAGTTGCTGCACGTGAACGTAGAAAGCCCTTGTTGCTGACGTTGCAACGTCAAGTCGCTGGGAGAAATTGCCCCGTCTGATGCGGACCTAAGAGGTCAGGAATGGCAACGAGAATTGCAGGGTTCTGTGAAAGTGTTGCCAACATTTGCTGGATGCAGTGACTGGCTCTCTCTATTTTGTCTTTCTGTCTTGGCAAACCTTTAAAAATTAACCTTTAAGTGTTTTTCTTTTTAAATTCAGTTTAATTAAACGCTTGTTAAATAAGTGCCATGTATTGTTGATTAATTATTACCTGTTTCAGGAATTCTCAAGACTGGCGGGGACGTGCATTGCACGCAGTGACAACTTTCACTGTCATGTGTGCGTTTCAGCCAGTTTCTGCCCGGGGCTTATTGGGCCTGCCCATGACCGAGTGCATTAGTGTGATCTTCAGTGTGCATTCCGTGCTTGTCATTGCAGATGATCAGCCGCTTAAAGGGACGCTGACAGGGTATTTATGCTCGTCAATGTTTTTATTTGTACGTGACATACGAGAGCCCAACAACCCAGAACACAATTTGCGGCTCGACATTCGCTTTCTTTCCGCCCGAAAACCGCCGATCGAGAACTCTTCTCCGTAGTCACGTGCCGTTTTCTATGGTTTAGACACAACCACGAAAGATGACCAAAGTCGTGGGTCATCAAAAGCACACTCAATATTAAAGATGGAAAAGAAATATGATACCCATTTTTTGTGGCTTCAAAAAAACTGCAAATACTTCGTAGGCCCCGATTTGCCTGAAAATTTGCTAAACGCAGCAAGAAAAATCGCCTGAAATTGTAGCTCAAATTTCGGGCCAAAATAATTTTTTTTTGTAAATTTATTAAATTTACAGTTTTTACTGGCATCAACAAACAATTGACGTCAGGGGAAGACAGGGGCTCACTCCTTGGACTGTAGACTTTGTTCCCAACTGATTACAAGCAGTTTCATGGTGTCAAATGAATGCTTTGGAGGCACGCTCCAGCACTTGTGCAACAGCACAAAACAAAAACTCGGCATAGTCCATTTTTAGACTGACCGCTCGACGTGCCAGCCTGCCTGCCACTGACGTCACGGCACTGAAAAGCGCGGGTATATTGGAATGTTGGTTTTGGCATCATTTTCACTTGCTGATTTCACAATACCATCCCGAATGTCGCGATACTAAATAGCATACAGGAAAGGGTAAAGACTGGTGATTCCGAAAATATAATTAGTTGGGGTAGCTAAAAATATCGCCACAATACCCCTTTAAAAAAATTTTAATTAAGCAGTCTACTTAGTGACAGTGAGTAGCACTCACATTGGAGCAGTGCCTTTTGTAGGCATCGGAAGTATGGTAGGCCATATGTAAAATATAGGTAAAAACGGTCATGATGTAGACAACCCATCTCAATTGTATGTTTTCATTTAAGAAAATTGGTCCACCTGATTATTGCTTCTTTGTTCGATTTCAGTGGATACTCCTACTCCATATTTTTGTGTCCATTTTTGAGAAGTAGATTGTGTCAAATACATCTACTAACAGCACCTGTGTGTTCCATATTAGCTAATTTGGTTAACAAAGCTTAATGTTTGGTTGCGTTCTGTAAGATCTTTTTCTGGTGACTCATGATGTGGCTTGAGCATATGACCGTCATGAGGCAACTTGAGCTCTAAAATGTCATCGTGAGAAGCTTTGCAAAGAAGTTGATTCTGAAAAGTCTGCTTCCTATGAATTTCAGCAAAGTACCTCAATCCTGCGTACTCCGGGATTCGTTTTTACTCGGTTCATATATGTGTGTGTATGCATTTATGTTTGTTAATTTTGTCTTGTGTAGTGGGGGCCAGATCGCTCCTGCGAAAACTATGCATCACACGGGGAAAAGGTTGATGCCATAATGGCCTGCCAAATGGCCTATTAAGGAAAATGATTAACAATTGTTACAATTAGGTAATTAACTTTTTTTATCAATTAAATTTTTAATGTTTCCGGAAAATTCCTTAGTTGGACACGTTTCTATTTCTTATCGGAGTGCATTGCCCGTAGAAGAGGCTAGATAAGGAAGCCAGACAGCCACATGAGGTTTGGCTTTTTGACGTCGGTGCCAGCGGGAAAAGACACCTTTACGTGCGACAAGTGGCAGTGCACGCGCGTTCTGGCCACGGTATGCGGGATCGCTGGCGCGGAAATACACTCCAACAAGGAACCGAAACTGGTCCGAATTAAGCAATTTTTTGGAATGCCGTAAAATGCTGCGCCTGCCTTCTATCATTGTAATACGGTTGGACTTGGTAGTTCTGGATGATTCGTATCGAGGTTCTAGTTGAAACCGTACCCTTAATGATAATAATTAAAAGACTAATTACTAAAAAGTTGTTAATTACCTCATTATACTGAACTCTAATCATTTTCCTAATAAGCTCTTTGGCACAGGCCACCATGGCGTCAACCTCTTTTCTGTGCAATGCGTGGTTTTTGCAAAAGCCATTTGGCCTGTATTTAAAAAAAAAAGTATACAGACTGAATAGTATGTGATATGTATGTGATGTTTTCGCGCTAAATTTAACCAGAAGGCTTCCTTGTTAAATTTAGTTTTGTATTTGTCTCATGCTTTGTCGTAACGAATGTAACAAAGCAGCGAAATGTATTTTACCACAGTAATGCATTATTTAAACAATGTTTACCTTTCTGTTGTATTTTAACTGTTTATTCTTTTTGCAGGTCCCTTCAGCTTTCCTTCACTGATTGGAACCTTGTGGGTGATTCAGACCCCAAGAGCATAAATATGTCTTTCAGTAGTTTTTCTGGAGATTGTTTTGTTTGCTAGCAATGTGATATATGAATTAGAAAATGTTTGCTACTCTGCAGATCCGATAGAGCTTCATCCCTTTTGTGAACCTATTTATTTCTCCTCATGTCGCATATTTCTAGAGGTTCATTCGTTCAAAGTGTTGTGTTCCAAAGTTTAAATCTTTGCAGGTATTCCTAGGCTTGTTTTGAGGAGCTCAGCAATCTATGGATACCATCAGAACTGCACATATTGAGGTTTTGTGAAATTATAATTATTGTCTGTGTATGTGTTTGTATGTGTACATTAATGGCTCCAGCGCCCTTTTCTTCACCACTCGGTGCTGGCACGTAAGTGTATTTTTTCAAGACAACACATTTTATTGTGAAGACAAGGGTGCAGTTTGTTGCTGTTGTGGGGTCTGAAAAGGCAGTTTGATTGCGCATAGCCTCTACGTAGTCTCGAGGAAGTATAATTGTGACTCGCAAATCTTACCATACCTTCAGAAAGCAGCTTCTCGCAACACCAGTCTATGGCCGCCTGCCACTTTGGCTTCGTCTCGGTCGTTCACTACGCCACAGCGACGTCGCTGTAAATTTCTTTTTTGCCCCAAAGTAGACCTTTTTAAAGCTAGCATGCTAACCGGACAAACCTTGGAGAACAAACAACGGGATATTCAGAACCAAACTCTCATTCCTCCCCGGTACTTTGCTTGCATTATCTTTGGCGTCACTGACAGCTCATCAAGCGGGCAAGTTGTAGTAAGAGGTCCCAGGCAGGTCCACGGCCATTAAAGGGTCGACTCGAACGAGTGTCGATCACGCGTTCGAGACGACCGTGCCATATGTTGCAACTCTCTACCTATTCGGTGCCTTTCTATGTATAACGGACAACCCGCTTGCTCCCCCCCCCCCCCCCCCCCCCCCCCCTGAAGGTGACGAGGCATTCTGCCTCGAGAAGACTGAGGGCGTCCTCTGGGTCATGGAGGACGGCGTTCGCAAGTGCATGCTGTGCAGCTACAGCACCAAGCAGCGGGGCGGCATGGTCAGCCACCAGCGCACTCACACAGGGGAGCAACCCTTCAAGTGCCAGCATTGCCCCAAGTCCTTCTCGATGAAGGGCAACCTGATGACCCACATGCGCGTCCACACGGGCGAGAAACCTTTCAAGTGCACCGTCTGCCCGAAGGCCTTCGCCACCAAGGGCGAACTCGGCACCCACATCCGGACCCACACGGGGGACCGGCCGTACCGGTGCCACTACTGCCCGATGGCCTTCGCGCAGCGGTCCAACATGGTGGTTCACGAGCGGGTCCACACTGGCGAGCGGCCGTACAAGTGCCACAGCTGCTGCAAGGGTTTTGCGACCAACACGCACCTCAAGGCGCACAACCGGCAGTACCACGGCGGCAGCGACGGACCCGACAACTCGATGTAAGGCTTCGAGCGGGGCCTCGTTCCGTCGGCCGGACGGACGTCGGACGCTTCTAGCAGACGCGTTGAATACACCTCGTCAATGACCGCTCTTTTAGGCCCGAGCGTCGCCAACCATACTTCGTCTCTCCCAACGATGGACTACTCCGGAAGCTACAGGCTGTCAGACTCATCATGAGTCAGACTCGCTGCTCTTATGTGGTGTGCCAATATGATGCGCGTCGGAGCGATGTACCACGCGGTTTCTGACTCGCGTGCAATTGGACCCGACAGCCCGTAGCTTTGGCTGAAGTCTGTCGCGGAGCGAGATGGGGTATAGTCGGAAACGAACACCTTTGTGAGTCGCAGAAGGTCGCCTAAAAACCGGTTTTGTTTCATCGCCGGACGACAATCTGCGTCTGTCGCATTAGTCAGACGAGGAGACTATGTTTTGACGCAGTTGAAGTGGAAGCGCCTTGTGTGAGGTAAAATTGCAAACAAAAACGCCGGCGTGCACAGGCGATGTTTGCGCACGACTTGTTGGGATTGCAAGCGGAGGATGACAGTAAGTGAGATGTGCACATGAGGATTCTCTACATCTCAAAACAGACGAAATGCATGTGATTGCCAGTGCGAAACTACTCTACACAACACATTTTTGTTTGTGTGCAACTGTACCGTGTCGAGTCTTGTCGGCTGTCACGTGCAACGGCAGCCACCTTGTACTGCCTCTACCATATGTCGGATCTGGCCGGATATGCGGGGTGGAAGATGTCTTCTGCCGTGCCAGGCGTCTGCTGTGTTTCAGACTGCTTGCTGTGCGAAGCTGGCAGTACAAAGCAGTCGCTGTATCCACGCTACAGCCGACGTAATACAGCACTGCACATGGTAGCAGGTCGTTGGCCTCTATAAACCTTATTGATTGGTTCAGGAGGGAAGTAAGAAGTTGTGCCAGCATGGTGCAGCCAATACATTAGCACCTAGCACAACTTCATTGTCGCGTGGTACGACACAATAAAAGACTTCCCGATGTTTGTCTCATCGTAGAAAAGCGACGTTGGTAACATTCCGATCCTGCAGAGCTTTGTAGTGCTCATTTGCTCTTGCTTTAGGAGTGTAGCAAAGATGGCCTGTAACTTGATACCATGGAATCATTTTTTTACAGTTGCTCGCTTGATACGTCTTCCTTGTTACGTTTGTTGTCGTAATTGCCTGCCATTCTGACCTACCAATCTTCTTTTTTATCTGCCATTTAGCGTAACATTGTCACCATACTTTACCGTCGTTATATATTTGTGAACGTATATCTTATTGCAATTTTAGTGAGGCAGGACTGCAATTATGGGAAAACTCCACTTACACCCCCCAAGAAATGTCTTAAACTTTCATGGTGAGAATTTTAGCAATGAATGCCCCAAGCAAGTGTGTTGCATGTAGCCGTGAAGAAAAAAAAGTCTGGTATTTCTCCCATTGAAATGCTTTCTACCATAGTCGCTTGACAGGACAAGAACGGCAAGGTGTCTTTTAGACTCAAACTTCTCACTGCTGTTCTCGTCTTGTGTGCGACTATGGCTGCAACATGCCGGCACTACACTGGCTGCCGCTCGTAGTGTCTCGCGTAGTCTGCCAAGCATTTCTTAGCCTTACATTGATATCACGATTGTCTTTCTGCTTGTGTGTGTGGTAGGGGCTTCGTGGTCAGATATTGCATGCTTTTGTCGTTTGTGTATGCTCTACATTTTTAGTCTGTTTTATGGGGCAGTTTTTAG
>JABSTQ010007770.1:0-58936 GCA_013358835.2 Ixodes persulcatus
TCACAAATTAACTAATGTTTTAAACTTTAGCACTAGGGAAATAAGCTAAGAGAAATATTTGGCCCCGTTCAGTAGGCTTCTCAGCAAGTAAGTGTGCATTGCGGAGAAGCGACACGCACGGAGCGGACACCGCGATCGCGCGAATCGCGACGAGCCTTCACTGAGGCTTTACCACAGTGCAGTCTTTTGCTTTATGACGAAACATACCTACAGATTCAGAAAGAAAAAAAAAATGGTGGGAACGTGGTGTGGTGAATGTTGATTATGCCTGATAGATGTTGGTTACCTGTTTACCTACAAAATGAATTAGGCTACAATATCCTGACAATTAAGCTGTATGTGTGCACCAATATTGGTCATCTCTTTTAGTTTGCAACAAGGGGCTCTCCTTTGCTTTCTAAGGTTGTGAACGGCTTGGGGTCACAGTGATTGTGATATCTGGAGTATGTTATGTTGCGATCGATGTCACATGCTTGAAGGACAGTTGTGGGTTTCCTTATAAACCCGGAAGGGGAAGTTGCAGCGTTTCGAGAATGTTGTTTGTGTCGTCCCTTTTTGTCCCTTGATCTCGGGTTTCGCGATGTTGGAAGAAATTATATTTGGGTATAGCGAGAGGCCTATCAAATCTCACATGTACCTTCAACCTTTATAGGACTATATAGAATGCCAGAGTCATGAAATAATTTAGATTAAACTTAGCTGAGCCTTGGTGGTGGAGAGACAAATACTTCACAATAACCATAATCAAATAAACTCAGCATTTTCATTTAGAAATATATTTCTGTACCTACACTAAATTAGAAAACAATTGTTTGTTGCCTCGGTTAAAATGTGCAGTTTAAGCACATTCATAAAAAAATTGAGCAAAACATTCAAACTATTAAAAAATATTAACTTTCTTCTAAGCTCCTCATTTCAGTGGATTACCATTTGCACCTTAGTATTATAATACATTTGATATATCATACCTAAAATTACTATACACACAAGTTCACGCTCTCATCTCTGAAATATTAATGTTTTGAAAAATCTGTACCAAATCAAAGGTGTCCAAAGCTAAGAAGAGTGGTTATTTGGGCTACTTTGTTGGTCATTTCATAAAGCTTATGCACTTCATAAAGCTCATAAAGCTTATTTTTTGCATAAAGGCTATGCACAAAAATCAATTGCCATGCAACTTAAAATTCTGATTTTACTCTGAGTGCAACTGTAGCCATTACTTCACTGATTGACATGATATATGCAACATGTAGGTGAAACTAAACACATTGACTGTTTCAAATGTTTCTTACTGTAGGTCACGCCTGCACAAACGAAGAAAGAAGCATTCCTAGAAGCCCGCATGCGACACTTCACCGAGCAGCACATCAAAGATTCTAAGGCGATCAAACGGTTACAACAATCCAAGCGTCGGCTAACCAAGAGGAATGCTGAACTGAAGACTGTGGTCAGTGACCTGGTAAAGCAAAATATTTTGCTAAAAGAAGACGGTGCTGTCTTGCAGAGCTTTGGTGCTGCAAATCAGCATCTGTTACAACGACAGCTTGCCAAGCACACAGGAGCACCTGTACCAACGCAGTACTCACCAGAACTACGAGCCTTTGCCTTGACCCTGCATTTGTACTCTCCATGATCCTACACCTACGTGCGCAAGGTTTTTGATACATGCCTACCCCATCCCAGGACTCTGACTAAGTGGAACCAGTCCATTGATGGCAAGCCTGGCTTCTCTGAAGAGGCCTTGAGGGCACTAAAGCTGAAGACCAAAGCCAACACAAACTCAGGCATTGCCACCATCTGCAGCCTCATGGTGGACGAAATGTCGACACGGCGACACGTGGAGTGGGATGGCCAAAAGAATGCGGGCTACATGGACGTAGGAAGCGGAGTTGACGATGACAGTTTGCCGCTAGCAAAAAATGCATTTGTCATCCTGGCAGTGGCCATCAATGGCAGATGGAAGATTCCTCTTGGATACTTCCTCGTTGATGGCCTTGGAGGAGAACAGCGCGCCAACCTTGTTGTCCAGGGCCTCACCCATGCCCATGAAGCTGGAGCTCTTGTTTTCTCGCTAACATGTGATGGAGAACCTGCAAACTTCTCCATGCTTCGGGAGTTTGGATGCGACTTCAGTAACATGGCCAACCTGAGGACAACATTTCCACACCCGGTCACACAAGAACCTGTGGCAACATTCATGGACCCATGCCACATGCTTAAACTTGTCCGGAATGCACTTTGTGATAAGAAGGCTTTCATCGGCCCTGACGGTGAGGCCGTTGCATGGCATTTTATCGAGCAGCTCCATGTCCTGCAAGAACACGAAGGGCTACACCTTGCAAACAAGCTCCGTTTGTCTCACGTTGACTGGAAACGACAACCAATGAAGGTGAGCCTGGCAGCTCAGGTCCTGAGCATGTCAGTCGCCGACGCCCTAAATGAGTGCCGCAGCCTCAGTGTCGCGGGATTTCTGTGGTCCCAGCCAACAGAGACATTTTTGCGGATCTTCAATAACCTCTTTGATGTCCTGAACTCTAGAAATGTGCACCAGAAGAACTGGAAAAAGCCTCTCTGTCCCCAAAACATCAGGCAAGTGGAGGACTTCTTCAGGCAGGCAGATGCCTACTTGTCATCCTTGCGAGAATCTTATGGTGGGCCAAACCTGCTTCACAGTAAACGCAAGACAGGATTTCTTGGCTTCAGGATAAGCATGAAGAGCCTGTTGGCTCTGTACAACTTTCTGGTCATTGAGAAGCAGCTGCTGAAATATCTGCCAGCACACAAAGTAAGCCAGGACCATCTAGAGCTGTTTTTTGGCACAGTGAGGTCTTTTGGACGGCAGAATGACAACCCCACTGCTCGACAGCTCAGTGCAGCGTTCAAGAGGCTCATCATTCAAAATGAAATCAAGGATGTAGAAACTGGAAACTGCCTATCATTGGATGAGGTTGGCATACTCAATGCAAACAGTGGCACAGTCCCAGCCGCAGACATTCTCAACTACACAACTCCTCGTTGGAAGCTGCTGCCACCTCAAGATGAGGCAAGTGAAGATGCCAGTCACGACTACTGCCTCAACCCTGGCTACATCACAGAATGCTGCGGCCGGACTGTGACCTACATAGCAGGTTTTGTTGTACGCAGCCTGCGCAGATCATTGCTGTGTGAGATATGCCTCAGCTCGTTGACAACAGAGCCCAATGCCAATTCAACTTACTCACTGGTACGCCGCAAGACCAGAGGAGGACTACTTTATCCGTCGGAGAGTGTGATAAAGATTGCACGAAAATGTGAGCAGCAAGTCCGCACCGTCATCAACAGTGGAAACCTGTCGGGACAGAACATTGCCCACAAAATGGTTGCCAATGTGCTTAAAGCATTCATTGACAAAGGCCTGTTTGTCTCGATTCGTGACCACATATACGATACTGGCCCTCTCGAGAATCATTACGTCCTTCTTGTGAGAAGTGTTGCAGAACGCTACATCAACCTGCGACTGCATCATGCTGGAAAACAAATGACACAGGACACCCACCTGGAAAGGGTGCGCCAGATGTATAGGAAACTTACGCAATTTAAGGGCCAGTAGTTTCTACTGGTCCATGACAAAGACTGGCCAGATGGAGCAATACCTTGATAACAAGAATGAAAGCACTAGACCATTGCCACTGTGCCATCAAATATAAAAAAGCCTCAATTCTCACTCCCGGTTTATGATGTTAAAGATTCAGTGTTCTCGAACTGCTAAGGATCCTTATGTGCATCTGCACTGTACCTGACATGAAGGCCAATGTTTCTACGCTGCCACCACATTATTTATAAAAAGCACCCTCGATGCAATGATTTTTTTCTGAAGTGGATGGATACAACTGTTCTGTTTTTGTTAATTCTTTCCGTAACAAGTTGTGAAGGAATTCTGTGCATATTCCTGTTGTGTAGCTGACATGACCGCCAATGTTTCTGACCTGCCACCACATTATTTATGACAAGTACCCTGGATGCAATCATTTTTTTTCCTGGTGAAGTGGATGGATACAACTTTTCTGGAACTGTGAAGGATACTTGTGTGAATCATGTTTTGTGTGTGTATTTCTGTTGTGTACCTGATACGACAAGCACTTCGGATGCAATGTTTTTTTTACAAAGATAAAAGATTTAACATTCATTACATTTGAAGGGACTTTTTTCCGCAAACATGAATTTAGAGGTCAAGTTATTATTTTGAAAATTAACTTCAGGGGAGACGGCACTCAGAATTTCGCAAAGTATTTTTCTATATTCTACTTATACAAGGTGATACAAGGTCTACTTATACAAGAAGACGTCCATGGCGGTTGTGTTTCTAAATTTGTGAGTGCCGAGATACTGGTTTTTTTGTGTGTGTCGAAAAACCAACGAGTGTGTCACTGCCAAACAGGCATGGAAACGCAAAATAACAAATCTCCGAGCGTCGGAACTGAAAACCCCTCCGGAATCAACGACGTCTCGCGAGTGCAACGGCCCTCGACGCATTCGGCACCAACCCCAGCAGCCATCCCCGACGATAACAACAGTGCCAACCCAACAGGCGATGACCATCAACCAACTGAACCACCAACCGATCCGAACGGCGATGATGATGAGGAATCCGGCGACAGAGAAGTGGCATTTGCGGCGATCGTGAGGCGAGCCGACAGGGAGACGACAACACCAGAAGGATGGTTGGCCCTGGTGATCGAGCGCAGTAAAGGACCACATGGACGGATGCCCAACGGTTGGTGGCCAAAAATAACAATCGAGTATAATCGGAAGCATAACCAGAAGGTAACGTCGACAACGATGAAAAACAAGTATACCCGGTGGAAAAATCGACAACTGCCTACTCAATCGGGCAATGGTTAGGTGACCGAAGAAAGAGACCGGCCGCTGCCAGCGACCATAACAAATAGCCAACTGTACACCAATGCGAAGAATCTGCTGGCCAATAACTTCGAGCTGGCCCTTAATCACCAAACTGACCGAAGAAGAACAAGAAAGGTATACAGTCAGGAAGTCAACTATCAGGTCATCGAGATGCTCAATCTGGTGATCGAGCGAGAGGAGCTGGAAAAGAAGGCAAATACTCTAGCAAAGCTGAATGACTTGATCTTTGCTTGCCAGCTGACATATGAGGAGGTTACAAAGAAGCCTAAGAAAGAGGTGAACTGGAAGTAGTCTATAAAAAAAAAAGATCGAGAAGTTTAGTCAACAGCTGCAAATTGTCACCAGTCACAAACAGAACGAGGCTCCCTCGAGAGCACTAAAGCGAATCTGCAAAGCCAATCAGTACCACTCGAACAACGAGGACCAGTTGAAGAAGCTTGAGGACCAGATTGAAGAGAAAAGGGCGGTCTTCGAGAAAAAACTGATGATTGCGGCTAACCGGACCGAGTATCGGAGAACGAATAAGCTGTTCAAGTTCAATCGGTCCACCTTCTACCGGGGACTTTGTGGTATCAGTGTGATAACAGTGTGACAGTGTGACAATGACAAAGCTACACGTGGTGTGCTCTGGTTATCGGTGACGTCTGCAGGATCACCTATAAAAGGGCTGACGAAATAAAACACGGGGCTTCCTTTTCCCAGGCGTCTCGTGCGAGTGGTTCATTCTTCGTTACTCGCAATCGCACGCCGATAGTACGGCGGCGCGACGAGGTATCAGAAGTGGGCGTACCATCAGTCTAGGTTTGCGAAAGCAAGCGTAAACGACTAAGGCGAAGGAAACACCACCGGCACCTACGGGAACGTTTGGACTTCAACAGCCACCACAGCTGGACTTCGACAACACAACAGAGTGGCCGGCGTGGATAGAACATTTCGACGATTACCGCTTCGCCACGGGCATCAACGAAAGAACCGGTGAGGCGCAAGTCCGCACGCTATTGTACACAATGGGCTGGCAAGCAAGGGAATTTTTTTGCTACGTTCGACCTTTCGGCAGAAGAGGCAAAGGACTTCGACCTTGTCAAGCGAAAGTTTGACGAGCACTTCGTCAAGGAACGAAACGTCGTGTATGAAAGTGCGTGTTTTCACCGAAGGCTACAGAAGCCAGGAGAGTCCGTGGACCAGTACGTTACGGCACTGCACGTCCTCGCAGACCGCTGCGAATTTGGTGAGATGAAACAAGGCATGATCCGTGACCGGTTTGTCGTGGGGCTCCATGACGAAAAGCTTTCCGAAAACCTGCAAATGGACGCTAAGCTGACCTTGTCATCGGCGTTAGCCAAGGCACGCCTGAAGGAAGTGGTGCACCAGCAGCAGCGAGAACTTCGTTCAGGAGAGCCCGGTCAACAGGCCTGTTCTTCGACGAAAGAGGACCTGAACGTGGACGCCGTGAGTCGACGCCGGGATGCACCTCGAGGAAACGTCTACGGGTCGGAAACATCAAATCGGGACAAGCAGTGTTCAGTTTGTGGAGGCGACCAGGTTGGTGTGTCCTGCAAGGGCACAGAAGTGCTTCACTTGCCACACCAAGGGACATTTCAGCCGGGCCTGCAGGAAGGAGTCGGCGTCGTCTCTAAGAAAGGTACAAGTGTCATCCGTACAACAATAGACTGGCGAACTTTTTCTGGAGGCGATAAATGTTCCGGACGCGAAAGCGCAGTATGTCCAGATAACCCTGAACTCTGTACCAGTGTTTGCTAAAGTCGATTCAGGAGCAGAGGCCACCCTTGTACCGTCGACGTTTCCAGGCATTCCGTCTAGGCTGGAAACAGCAAGCGAAGTACTGACGGGTGCGGAAGAAAATCGCCTTACGGTACTTGGAAAGTTCAAAGCTAACTTAAGCTGGAAGGACAAAGTGTCAATGCAAACTGTCTACGTCGTGAGTCCGCTTCGTCATGTACTTTTAGGGTTACCAGCCATCGAGGATTTGGGAGTTGTAAAGTTCATCGATGGAGTGTCTCTTGATAAACAAAATTATGAGGTTCTGTACCCGCAGGTGTTCAATGGTCTTGGAACTATTCCGGGAGAATACAACATCCGATTGAATTTGGATGCGGTCCCGTACGCTATACACGCGCCCCGACGAGTCCCGATTCCTATGCGTGAGGCGGTAAAGCAAGAAATCGAAACAATGGAAGGGATGGGAGTCATCCGGAAGGTCGACGGTCCTACAGACTGGGGCGCCGGGATCGTTCCGGTCTTAAAACCGTACGGAGACGTACGCGTGTGTGTTGACCTCACACAGCTAAACAAAAATGTCCAGAGAGAGCGATACGTGCTCCCAACGGTAGACCAGGCATTGGGACTGCTCGCAGACGCAGCGTATTTCTCAAAGTTAGATGCTAATTCGGGATTTCTCCAGGTAAAACTAGCGAAGTCATCCCAGGAAAAAACGACGTTCATAACGCCCTTTGGAAGGTATTGTTTCATTAGACTGCCCTTCGGCATTACGTCAGCGCCTGAATACTTCCAAAAGAGAATGTCTGCGATCCTAGATGGCCTCCCTGGCGTAGTTAACATGATGGATGATATCCTGGTGCTTGGTTCGGACAAAGCACAACACGATGAGCGTGTGAAAAAAGTCGTGGACAGACTCGCAGAGTCAAACATGACACTGAACGGGGCGAAGTGTGTGTTCGGTGTAAAAGAAGTTAGTTTTCTAGGTCATCGTCTGAGCGCAGATGGCATAAGGCCTGACCCAAAAAAGCTGCAAGCGGTCAAAGATATGAAATCGTCGACAAACGTGTCGGAAGTACGAAGCATTCTAGGTATGGCCAATCACTTGGGCCGTTTTCTGGCTAATCTCGCTCAGAAAACTGCACCGTTGCGAGAACTGCTAAAAAAAAAAAAAAACACGGAATGGGCTTGGGGCCCCGCTCAGGAAAATGCTTGGAACGATCTAAAAAGCATGATTTGTTCTTCCGAGTGTATGGCTAAGAATGACCCAACCCATCCGACAATCCTTTCGGCAGACGCGTCGTCATTTGGGCTTGGAGTCGTCCTCTTACAAGAACAGCAAGGGGTACGACGGCCTATCGGCTGGTAACATCGGCCGCGCTTGGACCGAAGGTGAAACGAAGTATAAGTTTGTTTGGTGCGGAAAACACTACTTTCACGTTTGATCTATTGGCCACCTTTTTCAAGTCATGCGCCGTTTTGTGAATGTACGGTATCACCGCGACCTTTTGTTTATCTCTGAGAACCATTGGGCGAGGGCAACCTTCTCTACGCAATCTTTTTAATGCGATCTCTGCAACTGACTCCACTACATTCTTCGGGAAGCCAGCTGCCAACAACCGCCTATACTGCGTGCCCAGGCCTTCTGACATCACATGGTGGCATGATTTTTTAGTGCATTCAATACGCACATATTGGCAATACTCCTTTTTACCAGTTTCGAATGAGCTGAATTGTACGGAAATAGGGGTTTCTGGGCTCTAGGGTGGTACATCCAACACACATGTCTTTCAGAAAAGTTTAGTCTGATATCAAGGAACTGCAACACGCCATCTACCGGTAGTTCCTGGGTTAGTATGAGGGGGTGTAAGACGTTTTTAAAAACAGTAAAGAGGTCATTCACTCTCGACTGGAATTCTGCAGGCCCATGGTTGAACAGAACCAAAAAATCATCCACAAATCTAAAAACTTTGATTTCATTAAAATCGTTGCCTTCATTAAATTGCTCAAAAAGAACTTTGCCCTGATGGGCTAAAAATATGTTACTGAGGATGGGTGCAAAACATGAGCCAATGCATACCCCGTCATTCTATTCCACAAATGTCGATTTAAGATAAAACAAGAGCATTTCAATGAAACTCTCTTCCGTCATGCCGATTTGATTCTGGAAGGCCACTGTACCAAAGCGATCGATACACTGTTCCACGGATGTTAGTAACTTGTCGTGCGGCAAAGAGTAGTAGAAATCTTTAATGTCAAATGAACAGGCTGAAAATCCTTTGTCGGAGTTATCTTTTAAAAAATCTAAAATGTCGTCAGAATTTCGAATTTCTTACCAAAAATGGATCGTTAGAACCTAGGTTTCGTTAGGTTTTAACGAAACCTAATGAAAAGGATGACAGATCCTTTTCGTAAGGCCCCTTCTGGCTGCGCGGTGAAACACAGGGATCCCTTCGTTGAATGTGCGGAGGGAGTAGTATATCAGATCCCCTTGTCATGCGGAAACAAGTATATAGGTCAGACCGGTAGGCTGAGGGAACACAAGCTTAAAGTAGGAAATTATCGGGACGGTCATCTGTCTGATCATTGTCAAAGCTGCAAGTGTGTGCCGTTGTTTTCCGAGAGCAAGATTCTGGCACGGCACAAGGAAAAAACTGTGAGGGAGATAGTCGAGTCAGATGAGATTAAGAAGGGTGGTGCAGCATGTGTCAGGGTGGCCTCGATTGATTTACTGGACAAGGAGCGTGCGTTCCTCAATGACGCGGCCTGGCATCGGGTTGGCTAGAGGTGGAGCGAAATCAGAAACTCGGATGATATAAAATAGTGTCGTTTCATGTAAAAAAATCAGTTGTTAGTAGCGCACTGTGCTGTCTGTTTCTCGTCTCTTTGTCCCTGTGTTTTGAGCGCTAAAATGTATTCCAAGACACATTGTGGCAGAATTTTGGACCTGTACTACAAGAAACGCCATGATGGAGTTGTCAGATGCCTTCACGTTCTTTACACCAAGAAGTATGGATTGAGCCGGAGCAGTAAGCTGAAGAATTACAAAGCTGAAAAGGTAATATCGAATGATAGGGTAAAGATAAAATCGGACGTAAAGATTGAGACGGAACTGTCACTTGAATACAACAAGCCCGACCTTATTATACATGACCGGAGAACGAAGGAAATCACACTGATTGAGGTTGGCATCACCAACAAGAACATCCTGGCCAAGACCGAGTTGCGAAAATCTCAGAAATACGACGTACTGAAAATGAGCTCAAGGTAATGTACCCCGGGTGCAAAGTAATTACAGTACCAGTGGTGATGACCTGGGATGAACTGGTGACAAGACATTTCAAGGGATATATGAAACACCTCGAAGTCACCGACAGGCTGCTGGCATACGTGCAGTCGGTAGTCTTAAAGCGAACCTCCGAGAGCATCCTGGAAGACTGCCGAAGAATACAAAGAGGGGACTGGCTGGAGGATGAGGTGGGCGAAATGATGGCTCAGCTCGAGACGCAGCCGGCAGGGCCAGAACAAGGAGCTCAATTAATGCCTAGATGAGCTTCATCTGAAAGGAATTAATTTGACGCATTAAACAATATGAAATACAAGGTGATATTTTTTAACCGAAACAATTTTTCTTTTTAAAAGTGGGCTCACCGTTGCGTGCATGGCACCTTCACTGTGTGTTTGTCAGGCACAGCAGGTATTAGACGGGTGGATAACCATCACAATAGTTTGGCTAATTAACCAAGATCACTTCATTATCTTTTTAATTAATGAGTTTGTGGGCCATATCGATACTGCAGTTTTAAAGGCAGCCATTAGTCGAGCCATACCCAAATTATACAATACACGAAAAGGTAAGGGACTTCGAGATACCTATCAGCTCCAGTGATTGATGTGCGATTCCAGAACCACACATGTAATGAGCACAGGAAGTTGTGCACCTATTGGTGCTTAACAGAGTGATGGAATCATTTGGGGAAGTTTGTCACTTACCTCAACAGCATGTCCTTGGTGGATGCACCGACGTTACACCACCAAGGTAAAGACAAGTGCCTGAAACACGATAAAAACAGAGAAAAAAACACAAAAGACAAAAGGAAAAGAACATACAAGACAGCACAGGGAGCTGACTAGCAACTATTGTACAGATCCTCATAACCCTGAAACACCTTCGTCGCTGTTCACTACCTGCGCTAACCACGCATGGTTTTTGAACTGCATGAATAAAATACAACATTTCGTCTATAAGCACCTCAAAGCCCGTTGCAGTATCATGATCTATCTAAGTTGAGTTAGCCTCTGATATAATCACTGCCTTTGAAACTATTGTGACATGGCCTGTGAGACCCTTAAATAAAAAGTTAATCAAAAATTTTTTGTTAATTGGTCATAATATTGCTACAGACATCTACCAGTCGAATTGTCCACCGAGTCGCACAAACACACCGTGAAGACAGGACCCACACAGCAGTGAGCCTTTTTTTTTTAATCGGTTAAAAAATGGCACCTAGTGTACTAGGTGTGTGCCATTGAGTGTACTGTTTCCAAAACTGGCACCCCAATAAACAAAATGAAGATTCAATAGAGTTACATACCATAATTTTATAAATGATTATGTGTAATTAGGTGATATTCAATGAAGCATTCAAAGCCCAACACTCAGCAAGTATGAAAAATCTAGAAGCCCTTTCTCGCACTATCGTGGACAAAGCAGTGACAAAGAATGTATCATATCCAGGACTGAGCACGTGTAAGAGCGTCTCGGATGATGACATCAAGCCATTTCTGTTTCACAATGCTTCTTTCTCTTTTGTGCTCTTCAGCGTGTGAGAGAGCGTTTCCCAGCTCGAGCTCATAGTAGGACGGCAGCATTTCATTTCCTGTATTTTTCAGTCTGTGCGTTCTATAGGCATCAGGTACTACAAAGAATGGCACCAGCCCAAGCCAAGAGTTCATAAAAAAGCCCTAGCACCTTCATGTACTCTCTGCTTGGGCTGGTACTATTTATTTAAAAAAGGCACATACTCCTTGTCCGTGCTAGTAGTTCGGTGGTTAAGGCGTTGAATTCACAATCGAATGGATGATTGGTATCCAAGTTCAGCTGGCATTTTTTTATACTGCTAGAATTTTTTTGTTTTGACTTCTGTAACTGAGGAGGCATCACACAAAGCGCTCAAGGCCAGCCTGATTACACGCTCCATGTTAAAATTAGGATAAACAGAGAACAAAGTCGATATGTACCTTGTTTTTTTACTTTCCTGCCTTTTTTGTATTTTCAAAGCACAATACAGTATACCACAGTCTTGGTATATAATACTCTTCTTCTATCCAGGGTTGCTTTATCATGCATTGGATCATCATAATGTGGAAGAAAGGGGACGATGAAGGCATCACTTTTACCCGAAGAGTCTATAAGCCTCTTTGCTAAATTTCCAACCACCAGGGAACATATGCTAGAGTCGATTGTAGTTAGGTGTGCCGCATGCTTAAGTGCACTAGTATGTTGGAAAGACTACCACCATATACAACCTGTATCGAAGCATGGTTTCCCTGCGGGCCCTGGTAGTCACAGTATGATGACTACCGGTTTGAATCCCAGTGCTATGCTCTTTTTATACTGTAACCAAGGAATTGTACAGAAAGTGCTGGAGGTCATTCCTATAACAGATTTCGTGTTAATGAACCAGTATAAGTCTGCTGGTGATGGGGGTACTGTGGTATCTTGCACCATTCCAAGCCTACCATTTAGTCCCAACAATGCTTGCAAAAATAATGTGGTATATTTATGAACACCTTAATTATATCACCGCAGTAACAGCCACAATAAATTTTCTACATTAAAACATCCATGGATGAACACAAAACACAAAAGCGTTGATCAAATGCTTACCGTATAACCTACACAAATTTTCCGAAGCTGGCATGCGAACAAAAACAAAATAATGTTAGAACAAGTTAACATGCCTTCTTATTTCTTGTTTTCTATACTCGCTTGTACGGATACAATGAGCTTGAGTCCCCAATAAACCATCTGTGTTCGACCTAAGGTACCGCAATAAATTTAACTATCCACACCTCAAAACAAAAGATACGGCAACACACGCTCTAAATTTGAAGCTGCCCATGCACGGTTTTGTGCTAACTATCTGCATCAAACATATTTCAACGCGTGAAGGATGAAAAACAAAAAAATAAAAGAAGACAAATTGATTGCTAGCGTTTATACAGCCTGAGATTAGCCTGTCATCGAGATATGACAACATTGTTACATGCAGTAGACGAGCAACCTAGCCAGAACGATGTTCATCCTGATTTAGAACATGAATTCGCTGTGGTGGAGCCATGGCGCTGTGAACCTCAAAGCGAGCGAAAGAAGGTATGGTAAGGTGAAGTGTTGTCGGTGGGCACCGTGTCAAGGGAAAATTGCAGCTCGCAGGGGAGGTGAAGAGAAAACAAGTGAAATGTTAGTAGTGCGTGTACATAATTACCTATACAGTCGCAAAGGACAGATTCACACAAACCATGGCTTCTATTCTTAAGCCTCATTCACACACTATCACTGCTCAAGACCACAGCGACCAAAACGACAGCAGTGACCCAGGACGACTCGTCATATCACGTAGTAAGGTACGTTACTGGGCTAGTTGGTTTATCATAACACATATAAAATAGCGCAAAAAATACAAGGACAAGAAGTACCTTACTTCACCTTAAAGGGGTACGGAAAAAAAATTTAAATATTCAAATTTCGTTCGGAAATGGGTCAAGCATGACGGATAATAACCGTAATTCATAATCGCACGTTTGTATTTTGAACGATTGGCTATAGTTTTCATTCCAAACGGTGCACTCGAGCGAGCGCTCGAAGAGAAGCGAACGGAGGGCGCGATGCGTCATGGGATATCCGGCGCAAACAAAAACAACAAAAAAGACTCCCCGCATCCGTGACGTGGCAAGACAGGCTTGGTTATGAGCTTTGCCGTTGGTGGCGTTGTCAGCGTTGTAGTGGTGTCAATACCGTCAGCGCGTTACAACCGAGCCGTTGGAAGTGCCCGCGGGGTGACGGGCGTTTCACCTGTCGTGTGAGCGGCTTCGAAGTGTACAGCAAAGTCACACGAGCAACCCCGCGACGTGCCTCAACGAGTCCATCATGGCGTCTGGTTGACTTTCGCGCTTTTGCATTCTTGGATGGAACAGCGCGAATGAACAGTCACACTCACATGCACACAAGAAGCAAACAGACTCGCAGCGCTGACTTTCAACTCAGTTCTATATTTCTTCTTCCTCAAATCTTCAACTTCATCACCTTTGCCGTTAATGAGAACAATTTAAATTTTTACACACCAGAGACCAAATAGCCAATACACATTAAAAATAACTAATAATTAAATAAATCATGCAAAGACAACTAAAGAAAATAATACTAAAAAATTAAAAATTAAAAATTAAATTTAAAAAATAATAAAGCGAAAAATTTCTCATCACTACTGGTGCTTTGATGATATCTCTAGATAAACCAATTCCTTCTTTGACAAAGCTTCTTTGACAAAGCCAGGTTGGACAAACAATGTGTTAGTGTATCATCCGTAGCTTTGTCAAAGAAGGAATTGGTTTATCTAGAGATATCATCAAAGCACCAATAGTGATGAGAAATTTTTCGCTTTCTTATTTTTTAAATTTAATTTTTAATTTTTAATTTTTTAGTATTATTTTCTTTAGTTGTCTTTGCATGATTTATTTAATTATTAGTTATTTTTAATGTGCATTGGCTATTTGGTCTCTGGTGTGTAAAAATTTAAATTGTTCTCATTAACGGCAAAGGTGAAGAAGTTGGAGATTTGAGGAAGAAGAAATATAGAACTGAGTTGAAAGTCAGCGCTGCGAGTCTGTTTGCTTCTTGTGTGCATGTGAGTGTGACTGTTCATCCGCGCTGTTCCATCCAAGCATGAATTACCAACTTGCCCAAGCATCCACAATATCAAGCTTTCGCATTCATTCGAAAAGGGGCAAACACGTTCAGGCCGAGGTGACTTTAAACAGTTGAGCGTACTTCCAAAGAGCGGCGCTGCTCCAGAGGAATCTGCTACGTCACGACTACGTAGCAGATTCCACAACGTTGCTAGACTACCTCCCAAATAGGCTCCGCATGCATCCACCAGGTGCACATTGGAAGATCGTTTATTTAGCTTTAAAATTAGTTTTCTTGTGCCTTTCAACGGAAGACTGGTGTTTTTGAGGTTAGGGTGCAACATGCAACACATTCAAGCAAGAAAATGAGCGCTGAAATTTCGTTTCCCTACCCCTTTAATCTAACGTACCTTACTGGATTATATTTCTCCTACAATAGGCCCTTTTTTATGTTATAGCGCCTGTCCTGTTTACTTCTTGACCTTGTCGTTTTTTATTTTTTGCGCTGTTTTATATGCGTGGTCATATAATGCACGCGCATACGCTTATATCTTTTGTCTTTGTCATTGCTGTTGTTTCAGCTGCTCTGAGCAACGCTAGTGTGTGAGTCAGACTTTATGTTTATTTTAGGGTGCCTCTCTATCTCTATCTCTCTCTTTCTCTCCCTCCTTTGTCCTTTCTTTCTCACCCAGCCCCGCGTCGAGGGCATGCAGTTTAGAGAAGCTCGTTTTAGCGAATGCTTTAGAGAAAATGGCGGTTGCCGGCATGCTATTTCTGATTGATTAATTAGCCTCGGCGATGAACTCTTGGCGGTAAACCCTTGGGGGTGCACGCTCGAGCTTGAGATTATATTCAAATTTCCCCGAGCGTAGCGAGCGGTGACCGCGCGTAGCGCGGTTTTTTCAGAAGCCTAGCTTTCGTATTCTCTAAACAGTGCTTCTTTAAAACGTACTTCTTCCACTGAAACGAGCTTCGATAAAACAGCGTTCATTCAACGGTAGTAAACCCGCCCCGCGCTATTAAATTTTACGTGTGTTGAAACACTGTAATATAAGAGTACAAGCTATCGTTCAGACACAGAACTGCTGCTGTTTATGAAAAAATGCAATGCGCACCGCCAACTCCTTCACGGTGCGTCGTCTAGAGCGTCTCAACTCTAGTCGCGCTATTAAATTTCATGCGTGTTGAAACGCTGTAATATAAGAATGCAAGCTATCGTTCAGACACAGAACTGCTGCTGTTTATTAAAAAATGCGTTGCGCACCGTTAAGTCCTTCACGGTGCGTCGTCTAGAGCGTCTCAATTCTAGTCACTTACTTTCTGCTGGCCAACCAGGCGTTCGTTTATAATAATCTCATCCAATTCCGACCATACTGGTTTAAAAGTCTCCCGTTAAGTGCTGTTTCAAATAACAGTGGGTGCCGCCATTACTTTCGGTGCACACAATCGCGTTGCCACGGAAATGTCATCGCAACGCGGTAGTTTGCACCGAAATTAATGGCGGCGCCCACTCACTAGGCTTCCCATTGGTCAAGAAATGCTCGTCGAGGCTCGTGGCCACGCCTACTTCCGTTACACTTCGCTCCATGCATTGGGGATAGGGACGCCACCTCCTGCCCATTATAACCTCCTTGACTGACGACGATATGTTCCGGTGGCGCCACCTCGCGGGCGCCCTCCTGTGACGGAGCTGGTAGGATGCGAGCAGACGACGCCCTATGTCAGAGCACAAAGTGGCTATGTTAGTTCGCATATATGCCGATTAAAACCGTTTATTTATTTATTTATTTATTTTTAAAACGTGTATGAAGTTTTTGTGAGTGATCGTTTTAATAAATGACAGCGTCTCAAAGTTGCTTATTGTATTAAAAGAAACTTTCAAATGTTCAAAAACAAGCCTGGAGCTTCACATTACAGCTTGCACGGCGTGCGTCAAGGCTATTCACAGCCTCTTTGATTCTTTTCTCTTTTTTTTCGGATCTGTGGGGGTTGTTGTAGAAAAGAGTTTTTGATTCACTAGAGTAAATGACGTGCTGTCATCTAAGCTGTGCACATGCGCATAGCTGTGTTGCAAAAGCACCGTACACTTGTTTTAGCTACATTGATCTCGCCGATACCGACGCTTCAATCGAAGTGTAACTCGTCATACTGGCGAGTAAATGCTCGTCAGCAACTGACGCTTAGCTCCTCTCGCGTCGAATACGTGGCAAAGGAGTTTGTCCCATCGCGGCCTCTGCTCGAAAAAAAGCTGAAATGTTTATAAACTCTTAAATTGTCTGACATGACCCGACAAATTCAGGCGATTGATTAGCCTGTTCTATTAAATTTTTACTAAGAACTGTTTACAAATTTAAAATCGCTCGCTGAGGAGCGCATCACGCATTATGCGTATTTGGGTTCGCAAAACCTAAACATAAAAACAGTAGTAATTTATAGCAGGTACATTCCTCATTTTCTAGGACGCTGAAGTGTCACCAACTTACTAGATTTCAGACTTCAATCGCGAGGAGGTCTCGCACGTTTCACGTCAGCCGGATGAATAAGCAAAGATTTAGCTGAAACAACTCCGGGAACCAGCCACCACTTCTTCCCGCCAGTTATTTTGATGAAAGGTTTATTTACTGGTTTACACAATTAAAAAAAGAAATCAACTTGGAACTAATAAGAGACCAGCACTCACAGAACACATTGGAACCAATAGGGATACACGGAGTCGCCTTCACTGAAGTGTTTACCACACACGAGAGAGGTTCTCGAGTTTCGCTTTCCTGTTTTTAATTTGATCAGGCGCTCCTTTCTTAGTTTCATTCTGTACGAATTATAATACAGAATGCACCCTATTCGCCGTGATAGATGTAGCGTGGTAGAGCGCTGAATATTCTATTTTCATCATCCAGCTTTTTGTACTGGGGTAGAGAAGAGCACACCACCACCCGAGCGTTTCAACATTGCGCCACAGGTGTTTGTTAGCACGACTAGGCGTGCCACGGTTTCAAGCTTTGGTAAAATGTCCTACTACAATTATCACTTCACCAAATAAACACAACGCGTGGAACGAGCCGAGGGATCCAAGATCTACGCGGTCTGTCCCAGTCTGTCCTATCCGTGATGCCACAAACGATGATGATGATGATAGCAGTGAAGCGCCCCCTGTAGTTCGCGCACGCCGATAATAGTAACTGATATCCTAAGAAACACACGAAGTGGCTTATGAGGTTCACTCTTTTGACTTTCCGATTCGTTTTTCTGCGCTCTTTTCGGCTTAAGTCACAACCTTACTAGCTGTGGAACGATGATAAGATGTGCTCGCCGCGCCATAAGTTTCTGAACTATCGATGGTCATTGATTTTAATGGAATTTTCACCATGTACTAAATGTCCACCCGTGGGTATGTCTACGAAATATTTAATAAAAAAATTTTTTTCGAGAAAACGAGTTTTCATGTTTTCGCGTAAGCTTCCGAATCACTTGCTGCAGCTCTACTGCCAACAAACAGCAGCAGTCACTCGTGCCGTCAAATGTTGTATCCGAGATCAGCCGACACGAACTACACCTAGGCGTTGTGCGTTGTGGTGATAGTAAGCGTCTGGGGTTTGGCAAATTGCGTCTGGTTGAGGCTGTTTCCATGCAGCATGCGATCGAAGATGGGGGGGAGGGGGGGAGGGGGGGGGGGAACTCGGTGATGGGCTGTGGAGTGGAATAACACCACGAAGAAATACAGCAGTGTTATTCCATGCCAAAAGAGACGCGGCATTTTTTTCATGTCTGGGATATGTATGAAAAACTTAATCTTAATAAAAAAAAAAAGCTCTAAAATCTAAAAAAAGAAATCTTTTGTGGAAAAAAATTACAGTTTTCCTGATAGTATGCTCTAAATTTCTGGAATTTGCATGAAACCCGTGACGTTAAGAAAAACATTATGAAAAATGGTTCGGTAACAAACAAATTTAGGTGGCCGCCTAATTACTTAATAACATGCCCTATCTTACAGTAAAATACAAAAATCTAAGAACGCCATTTTGAGCCCGAACAGCAGCTAAAAAAAAACAAAAAAAACACCCTTTATGAGATTTATTTTTTTTTTTTTTAGTCAACTTGGAGTTGGGTGTGCTTAAGCTACAATACTTTTTTTTCGTTTGTTCGCGTAGATATAATAATTTAATTGCACGTGTTAAATTTTTAAAGTCTTCTTTTGTTGCGTTTTATTAAAATAACAAATTCCCCTTTTTTTTCAGAAATGGCTTTATTGAGAGCCAGAAAAAGCAATGCCGGCATCGGTACCCGCAACTTTCGAAATGCCAAAAGTTCACTCCACCTCATCTCTTCAACATAACAACAAATTAGAAAAGTGCTTTTTGTTTTTGCTGAAATTATTTTTTTTAAAGATGAGCCTTTCCGACTATGCTTATACAGGCGCCCGCCTCGTAGGCGAAGCACGCCGGCGTTCGCCAACGAGGCGTCAACGGTGCGAGACGCCACCGCTATAGGTCTTCAACTCTCTCCTCAAAACACTATTTATTCAGTTGAAGGGGACGTTATCCTGACGTCCACGCATCCGTTTTCTATTTACCTTACGTAATGATAGTGGCGTCTTACGTATTTTTAAATGCTTTTTCCGTCATTACACTGCTTTTGGTACCACTACACCGAGCTTGATGAATCGCAGTCCATTATTTCCCACGGACGATCGTGACGGCCTTTTGACTGCTTCCTACGCTAGGCGAAAATGGCTAAAGCTGCCCATGCGCTGATATGTATACAACATCTGACGTCGCAACATCATGGCGGACCAGTAAAGTTGCAGGTTAGTTTAGGTTTCGATTCTATCGCATTTCTACGATTTCAATTTAAAACCTTTTTGGGAAATTTACTCGCTGCTCTAGACCCAGTTTCTAGTGCTTTTCCGGAAAATATGTTTAGCTGAAAACGTTCAAATTGACGCCTTTCAGCTGTCGGTGACCCTGCAAAATACGCGCAACCTAAAGCTACGCCAAACGCACCTCGAGATACGAACTACTTTCAGGGACACATCCACCACTACCAATTTTATCGAGCTCTCCTAATTGGCAGCGAACGAATCGATGCAGTACCAGCTTGTTGACATCCCGTTAGGGCGCCCTTGTGCTCGCGAAGATAAGCATCCCCTCGGCTCTATGTTCTAATGGCATTGGCTATATAAAACTTCGCTGCTTCTCATTCCTGGACACCAGCTTTTCAGAATAAGCACCCCGATTCCATTCGAATTCCATTCCGGGGAACAAGAAATTCCAGCAATTAAATTCCTTTCAACTCCTCGGAACAAAAACACCGGGCCAATTCCCATTCCTCGATATGGCTGAACTCCACCACTTCATTCCTTTAGTTCCTAAACTTGAAAGAAATGGCAGTTGACAGCCACATTGTGTTACTGAAAAAAGGCAGCATCAAACTCCTGACGTTATCAAACGCGGCGACCACTAAAAGAGTGTGCAAAAGCTTCCTCAAATCATACGTTTTACTAAGCCGAACGGTGGTCGCACAAAGCGCTTCGTGACACTTGGTGTCACTGCGGGCATTGATCGCGCGATGAAACGTAAAAGGTTCGCGAGTCGCAACCCGCGCCAAAAATTAAAACCCCCCCATTTTCTTCGGGAACGTACCGTATACCCTCAACAGCTACATAGTTAGCGTATTGTTTGTTTGATAAGGCCTTAAAAATGTGTAGTTCGTATACCTTGCTCTCTGCTTGGAATACTTGCACAACAGCACCGCTAACACGCTGTCAGATGCAACGCCGCGTATACCTGCCCCAAATCTCCACGCACCGCGGCAACAACAAAAAAAAAAACTGCTGACAAGGTGCCATCGGTGCACGGTGCTAGCACAAGGGGGTGTGTCACCATACTATGGAACCTGCCTTAAAAAGTAAAATTCTACCGTTGCTTTACGATTCAATTGCGATTTCTTAACATTTTCAATCCAATTCTTTAATTCTGTTCCACGCAAACACTAGAAGAACGGCTGGGTTAAAAGTAGGGAGTCGAACCGATGATTATTCTGGTTCCATTCAGGTTCAGTAGTATTGCATTTTGTTCAGGTTCGGTTCTGGTTTGGTGGTGCTTTAGAATTAACAGTTCGGTCACCGGTTCCACCAAGTGCTAACCAAATAAAAACAATTCTTAAAAAAAAGTTTACAGTTTTTAGTTGTTAAGAAGAAAAAGTGAGTTCAGCACGGCGTCATTTGCATTAAAACGTTAGGACATCAGAAGCCGTGCAGTGGAGACGAGGACAGCGAAACAAATATATGCTTAAGTTCGTTTTGTGATCTTGAATTTTTAGCGTAAACCACCTTCTACAAAAATTACGTGCTTATACAGGAGCTTGGAAAGAGTGTCAATGTACAGTATACTCACATGTGAAGTCAATCAAAGTCAATCCCCCAGCACGCACAGTGACACCGTGACAGTAGCACGCATCGTACTCTCAAGCCCACGAAAAACAAACTAGTCGTTAGTTGTTTAGACAGCAGGAGTTGTCTTCCAGAGTATGGCGTCGTTGTTACCCTCTTTAGATGAGAAATTTATTCAGTGCAGTACGACTGCTAGTGAAGGATATCACGCAACACTGATACAGACAGCACGCCGGTAACTTTTTTTTTAAAGTCACCGCACGCCGGTAACTTAAACGACGTGTTTAGCAAATTTGCCATGATACCGCTTCTTCACCTCCACTCCCCCCCCCCCCCCCCCCCAACCCTCCACCCCTCTGCCGTCTCACCGGACCTCACCTCGTGTAACTTTTTGCTGTTCGCCCGCGTGAAAAAAGTATTGGAAGAAAAACGTGTTGTGTTGTGAATGTGGAAGGTCCTTCAAATAAGACATTGCAAAAAGAACGTGGAATGATTTTGAAGCGCTTGGGGGAAAAGTCACAACATGCTTCTAAAACTTTCACATACAGCGCCGGTCACCGAACTGACTTGGAGGGTGTACCGCTAAGCGCTGCTAGCGGCGGAAGCTGGTTCTACGAACGGCCATCCATGGCCTCCGAGACCCGGGGATCTCGGATGCCATGGGCCATCCCTCCATAAATTCATCCCGGTTAATTTTTGGGTCCCCTCATATGTCCACTGCTTTATGATTAGACCGTTATTTTGTCGAGAGAAAAACTGTGCAATTGAAAGGACCGTGATGCAATTTTTCACTCTTACAGGCTTGCGTGGCAAGTGAACTCCTAAATATTCTCGGACTTCAGCGCTATGGGTGGCCACCGCTACGGAACACAGGGCCTGCAGGACAGATGGTATCTGCATCCTGGGAAAAAGTTAATTGAAATGAAAATGGAAATTTATATTAGTGCCATAGCCTACTCAAAAGAAATTTGTATGTCGTTTGGGTCTCTTATAATAAAATATTTTTTTAATGAACTCGCGGATAGATGTGATAGTTGGTTACGCATCAATATGTGTTACCATGTGTTTAACACAGTTACAATGCGCTCCACTAAATCTAAAGGGTTTTACGTAGAAGACTCCCCGAATGTGACAGATGCTCACAAAAAGGTTCAGGTACCTATACAGTATATTCTTTCGTTGATATGCCGTGTTACCATCCAGCAAAGCAGGTCTTGACTTGCTAAGAATGAGTGGTTTCGCCCACACAGTGAGAACAAGTGAGGCGCTAAAGTAAGAATCGAGTGTTTTGGTTCTTCACGCAGTTTCATAAAATAAAATATTTATATGTTTGTTTGACTGGGTGATTGGTTTTTTTATTGATTGCTTAACTGCTTGGTTGTTGTTTTTTGTTTTTTTACGAAAAGAAGATATTTTATGCATATTTTATTATATATTTATTTCAACCGTAAAGGCTTTACGGCTATTGCATTGCATAACAGCGGCTAAATGCTTTAAACGTTTATCAGATTGATACTTGCAGCTTGAACGAGTGGCAAGTGCCAATCTCGTATTTGCAGCACGGTACAATGCGCGCTGCTGTCTTTCTCTGGAGGGCCACGGAACGCATTCTGAGCATGCGCATTAGCGCTCTTCTGCGGAATATTTGAAGCCGTGCATCCGTCCATGTTCAAAAGAGAAAGCGACACTTCTTAACAGACCAGCAGGAGTCGTAAATGTTTAATGTATAGAAATCGGCAGACGTCGTATTGATTCGGGGCCTTCATTGGCCTATATTAACGTCCCGCCCTTTCGGAACCAGCAGATGACCACGACCTTTCGCGCTCGTTGTGTTAGATGGGACGGCCCGTGACAGTAAAGCGAGCAGCGCACCCTGTGTCACGAGGAGTGAAATGGTACGAATGTGTCGTTGACGCGGCGAACAGTGATGGCCACCCAGGAGGAGTCAGTCAGTCAGAGTATTGCAGAAGGGAAAGCAAAGGAGCTGTTGCCTGGGAGGATGAGAACACCACGGCCTTACAATATCGACGGTCAACAACAGTTCTGCCTGCCAAAACAACGCCGCGTGCGAGCTAAAACTGGCGGCGCGGGCACGCACACGAAGATGGGCCGGTTTCGTTAGGGATGTGAGAAAATTTTGAAACAGGCCATCCGTGCACGCGTGAAACGATACCGCGTATTTGCCCAAGCTTCGAACGCCCTATCCTAGAAATGGCCGTGCTCTGCAAACTGGTTGTCCTGTGCTTGTCCTCCGTGTTTTATTCTTTCAATTTTATGTACTCTATCTCCCTCCGCGGAAATCCGATAGCACCGAAGGGTTATCTCTTTTGTAAGCAGCAAAGCCCGGAGACTAGCATCAAAAGCGAGCGTGTTGGTAAATATACTTGTGTCTATTCTGCCCGGAGACTAGTTGGGTCGAAGTCAGCCTCCTTGTCAACTATAACCGTTTGTGAAGAGTGGTCTTCTCCCGAGATGAAAAGTTAGCGCCGGCTGACGTGTTCTTTTGAAAAAGGGAAGGGGAAAGAGAAAGTTTGAGTAACTGCATGCAGTAACTACCTCGAAAGCTCCTCTCACGATATGAAGATCAAGGCATGTTACGTCTCGGTTACCTTATGGCGCACCGCTGCTTGAAACTATTCTTGATTTTGTTCCGCACAGCCCCGACGGATGTGCGGAACAGAGTGAAGAATAGATTCGAGCATCATCTGGACGCCATCATCCTGCCAGGCTTCAATGTCGTTGGACTGGACTCGGCGTCGGTCAGTTAAGACTTTTTTTATTTTATTTCGTGAGTGTTTCTTCACTCCGCTGAACTTTGTTTCTCGGGTGCGGTTCTGCTGAACTTTTTTTTTTATGTTTCGTTACTAACTGTTTGTTAGCATTGTTTACTTGTTTGGTTTATTTCTTTATGGCGTAGCGGCCTGACGGTGCTGTAGAGAGCGTGTTCGCACGCATTTGGTTGTGTCCCGTTTAGGGAATGCCCGGAGGAGTTGGTTTTTATTCTTGCCGCGTGCGGCTAAGTTTTTCTGTCTTAATTAATTTTTTTTCCTTTACGTGTCGTTGACTTCTTTGTCTGACTCTCCACCAGGCGTGGACCTATCGCCTTGCCACCGCTCGAACCTAAATCTTTTATTTTTTTACCGCAATTTTCGTTAAGATCGGAGTCGGGTATTTTTATTCTTATTTATTTATTTTTATTCCCTACCCTTCTCCGTGACAATCTCTCCGTGTGTTTCGGATCGTTTTTGTGTCATCACTTTTGTGTATTACGGAAGTGAAAGGCCATTCCCTGGTGATCTGTGCGATGTGCGGTGAACAAACCCTAGAGTTTGGTTACGGAAAGAATGGTATATAATAGATCAATGATGTGGTGATTTTTTATGTCTTAGTAATATGACAGCTAATAGCTAGTCATGGTAGTTTACAGTGAAAGTTTTATAAATCGAAAAAATACAACGTCTGTGCCTCTTCGATATTGAAGGTCTACAGGCCTGCTGATTTGATTAGATATGTTTCTCGTGGTTTCCCGCTCTTTTCAAAACACAAATAACTATTCAATACCACAAAATGCGTTTATAAGTGATTACAAAACGCAGACGAAAATTCAAGAAAACTTTTTTACAATTCATAGAAGCGCACGTCTTTTTTTGTCTGACTTAGGTCTTGCAAAACGAAGACGTCTTTTTCCGATATTGAGGCTTAAATATAGAACATACAAACAAAATATACACTTTCTCGACTTGCTTTTCGAGTAGACAACTATTATATCTACATTTTAACAAAAAATAAAAAAAAAATTAAAAATGGGTTTTTTTGAGAAAATCGATCTTAAAATTAATACTTTTTGGTTTTCGCATAACATTAACGCAAACGTCCCGCAAAGGATATTTAATACAACTAAATTATTTTATAATATCTATAAAGAACGTGTTTTGGGCTCTCCATGGACATAAAAAATATTGATGTAACTCGAGTAGATCGCCAGTATTCAATTGTCAAAGTTCGTCAACAATTGACCGAGGGGGCGTTTTTGACATTTTTACAGAAAAAAAGCAAAACGCCTAAAATTATTTCATGGTATTAGAGCGTTTTATCTGTGTCTACAGAGTGCTTGAAAAAAGTAAATATAATGTGGACTGAAAATCCACGACGGGAGATCAAGCGAAACATCCGACCCACGACGTATGTGAAAAACACTGCTTTCCGCCGCGGCCTCTTTTAAAATTCGTAAGTCAAGAACCAAATATCCGACGAACTTGCGGTTTGTGGCTACTGTGTTTTTAGAGACGACGCCATAACATGTATTTTTTTCAGCGAAATTCAAAATTCGACCCTTTTTGCCTGCACGATTTGAGATGAAACCACCCATATATATATATATATATATATATATATATATATATATATGAACCACTTAGTTTATATAAGTCATAATTATTTCATTTAAGTCGGATTTATTTAACTTGTATGGAGTAACGTTGATTCACACCCCCTAATACTCTTTACACTGTTTACAAATATGTATTTAATATACAAGCGTTGCTTGTGTATGTGTGTGCAATCATTTACCCACTCACATACACAAGCACGCAGAGAAAGAAAGAGAGAGAGAGAGAGATCTGGAAATTGTTGATGTTAGGTCTTCGTAGGCAAGTGTCATATGGCATCGCTCGTGTAAGGCAAAGAAACCGTTAGAGTTCATGGGTCATACCTGCTCTCAGGAGAGGAGAAAGCTGCTCCTCAAGGATCACAGTCGCCCCTGAAGGAGAAACCGAGTTGGTCCTAAAGAGTTGCCTCCCCCCTCCCTCCCCCCCCACACGCACACAGACACACACATTTAGAAAATCGTTGGTACCCAAGCAGCACATTTTTTCTGGTTCCAAATTGTTTCGTCTGGCTGTTTGGGGGCCCTGAATGCCCCTAAAAAAAAACAAGGTATAACAAAGCTTTATATTCTTTGGCCAAAGTCTGAATATTTTAGGGCTAAATGACCAAACAATTGTCAGTTAGGCTTACCTGCCCGAGTGTATGGTTATCCCCTGGCCTCTTTGGGCCTAAATTGCCAAACAAGTGTCAGAACTAGACTTAACTGCTAGTTTCCAACTCCTACCCTTAAAAAACTTATTTTATTTTAAAACAATTAACAATATCTTCGTCGCACATACTATTTAAATTTAAACTCTCAACAATAGCATTAAAAACAAAAATTTGCTCGAATAGTGTAATCTCATCGCCCCCGTACTGTATTTTTCAAGACTAATTTTTTTCGGTCTGTCTAAAATTAGTTTTCTTTTCATTTCTGTTCATGGCAGCCACCTGCAATCAGAACCTTTGTACAAGAAGCCACGTATGTTCTCGCGACACCCTGAAGATCTAAGCACTTTACACCCATAGCCCCCGAAAGCTAACATAAATTCGACACAATAAGCGGTAAACATTGCAAATGGGGAGGGGGGGGGGGGGGGAGGGCATGACAAGCCTTCTGTAAAAAGTAGAGCTCGATTCTTGTTTTGAGCCTAACATCCGGTCTGGCCAGATCAACTTTCCTTTTAGTGCGTCTAATCTAGCGAGGATATTTCTGTCCCTTATCGAAATGAACATGCCAAGGTCACATATATGCTCGATTTCATGCGGATGACGGCTATCGGTACAACCACAAGCCGTTCAATTAGCGTAGAGAGCAAAACAACTGACGGGAAGTTCGCCAACTTTATCTTGTACAGCAAAAAATAAACTGTCTAAGGACCCATTCTCCCTCTGTACCCGTAATAGAATTGCTTCTAATTGGCACAACGGAGTCAAACGCTCTTGTTGACATCCCTTTAGAAGAAAACGTCGTCTGCCACCGAAGATAACCACCCTCGCAACTCCCTCTCCACGTGGGACGGCTATAAAATTCCACACAGCATTTATTTTCAAGTCATTCGATCTCTGTCCTCTGCCAAGTTCTAGTTAACACTGTTTATTTGTGTTGTGAAGATTTGGTTCATTTTATCGTCACGATGAGGATCGCTTGCGTTTTGATGGGACTCGCGGTCCTGGTCGCCCTTGCCGAATCTTCACCTCTCAAACGTCGATCGTTGTCACGAGAGGCCCAGTTTCGTAATGCAATCGGTGAGTTTCTTCGCGTTTTCCGTGTCCCGCAACCTTCTGCGAGCTTGAACAGACATATACCCGAATGGCCTAGGGTTCAAGACCGAGGCTCGAGTCTAGCTGGTCATTAGCTTTCTTTGTTAATCCTTCATGGTTATGGATTATAGAGTTAATCCAGTGCCCAGGGGTTTCCCCAGGATTCTAATCAAGGGTGGGGGTGTCCCAATGGCTCGGGGGGGGGGGGGGGGGGGGGGGGGGGGGAGGCGATGCGAGGCGAGGCTAGATAAAATATAAAACTGTTTCTTTTTTAGTCCACTAGCTAAATTACAGACGTCTATTAACCAAATGCTCATACCCGTAATGTATGTTTCCCTTTCTCTATATATACACCTGAGAGGTGGTGTTTTCTACTTAATCTGAAAAAAAGAATTTTATTTTTTCCTTTTTTTTTAAATTCAAGGGCGGGTGTCCAGGAAAACTAGGGGGGGGTCTGGGGAAATCCCTGCCAATGCCGCATGAGTGTCACGTGATATTCGAATGCAGAGCATCAACGCGCAGGGCGCGTAGTCACATGATGCCTTCATAGCGCTGGATTGGCTGGGATGGCTCGTAGCGTCCGCGTTCAATAAAGGTTTAGAAACGTTCTCCCTATTGAATGCCACAAAACTCCGAGTACCATTGAAACCCTCAAGTCCATGTTTAGAGTATGGTGTCAAAAAAGTAGTCCTATATCATAAAAGAATGACGCGCTATAAAGGCTGAGTCGAAGGCTGATTAGACTCACTTGAAAAATAAAATATAAATGTGAACAGAAAGAAAAAAGGAACAGTGATGGACTCGAAAACAATTAGCGTGCGCGCACACTTGAATTGGATGCTTTATGAGACATCAATGTTTGAATATCAGCGTGTGTTTGTTTGCATCTTTGTTAACTCAAACGTTTGAAAATTTGCGGGTAAATCATTTGTCTCAAAACAAGCGGACGTACCTTTGTCACATGAGGGTCTTGAGTGTAGTTTGCTACAGAAGCTAAACCGTCCCAGCATTTCTCAATAGAAAAACAAAATTACCGAAACGTCTGGATGATCATTTCGGGCTGTTCGGGAAAGTAACTTGACAATATTTTCATTGATTTTTACCTTTAATATTGTTTGGGGGTTACTTTCTACCTAGAAGACTGTGCGCAGGCTTCGTATATTATTTTTGCGTATATTATTATCATTAATAAATTAGTATGATTATAAAATGCGTATTTTGTCATTTCAGCAAAATATATATTTCGTCTTTTAAATTAGGGTCAACATATATCGTTTTATTTTAGGTGAATGCATGACTCAAACGTTTCACTCTGGAAAACAAATTAACTTCACATTATCCCCTAGGAGAAAAGGAATCTTTATACTGATTGATGTATGTTTCTGTATATGTAATTGTTGGGATCTCTATGCTTTCACAGAACAAACCTGCGTTCAGGGCCTCAACCTTTCGGAAGAAGAAACTGCCACGGTATTGTTTTAGTAACTCGTTAACGCAATACCGATTAAAGAACAAATTTCTCGTAAAACGCACTAATACGAAATTCGCATTTCAGATGGAAAAAGTTCAGCAACTGCAGATGAGCGGCCGGGGTCGTGTCGTAAGTTGAACTCCCGACTATTAGAGTCCAGTTGAGTACAGTAGGATACATTCTGATCATAACTTATTTTATTTCTGTAAATTTTTGACATGACTTTTTGTACCTTCCAATAGATACAAAAACCGTTCTACAAGACGCGGAAAAACGTGGCTATTGTATACAATTATCTTGTCCGCCTCTAGATTAATTCTATATAGTGAAACCGTTTATGAGAAGCTTGGGAATATTTTAATGTTGTGAGAACAAGGTACGGAAGAAAGTGTAATCACAACTCCTAAACTCAAACAGTTTATATATATATATATATATATATATATATATATATATATATATATATATATATATATATATATATATATATATATATATATATATATATATATATATATATATATATATATATATATATATATATATATTACATAGGAGATGTGCACGTTTTTTTCGATGTGGTCAAGCATTGTCAATGAAGACTGCCATAATACAACGCTCGGCATACATTGAGAGCCTGATTGCTTTAAATATGCCGGACAATTCAGTACCAGGATACTTCGTTCGCGATACTGACCTATCCAAGCCTATGCATTCTCGGGAAAGACAAAGCATAAAGACAGAGAACTACGCAGAACAGCATGGGTGCCTTGAAGTTATGATGCTTACTTTTTATCTTCTTATTTCAGCGAAGCCAAGAGGACGTTGACCGTCTTATCGTAAGTCGCGCAATATTTTCACATATCTTCATTAAGTCTCCAAAGTTTCATTTTGAGATTCTAATTAAAGCAGCACGCGTTCCCGTAGAATTCGAAGTAGTAAATTTATGACTCTTAAATTTATGTAGAACTTCTCAAAATATGAGAGAGCACATTAGAAAGATTGTGTTAGACTATGCGCAATGGATCTATGGCACTTGCCTGTTACAAAACTAAAGGAAAAAAGGAAAAACTTCTTCCTATATACTCGCTGTAAACAGTAAAGTTTGCCGTGGCAAGGATAAAATTCGAATGCAATTGGTGAGTAAGTGATGCTCAAGGTAGACCTTAATTCCTACTTCTTTTTTGTTTGTGTGTGTAACATAGTCTTGATATAAAGGCGGCAAAAATAACAAGACGCTTTAATCAATTTGAGAAAATCAATCAAATAACTTTTCCTTTTAAGTTGGTTGTTGTTTTATTTTTTTCGGTGGCTCTATGAGTTCATGTATGTGCATATGCCCGAATATGCGAAAAACAAGCATCAGAGAGTTGCTTTTTTTATTATTATTTCAACGGACGGAGATCTAGTACCTAAAGAAATCACCACCGCAAACGTTATCTCAAAGAAATTGTCATAGTTGACACAAGTTCTCTGACCTCTAAAATATTTGTTTTTTCTTCAAGATACACCAATATATCATAGAAGCCTGAACTAACACTAACTTCTTTCCGATCGCGCAATAACTGTTTTAAGTATCCTTTTCTTCCGAGAACATTAAAAGACTGCAATAACCTTACTAATAGTGTCGTTTTGTGACCATCATGGTCATTATTCCCATTCTATCTTGATTAATTAATTATATTTGGTAGAGATGTTTGTATTGTTTTATTCTACAACTTATTCGCAAATTGTTTTTATTATTTTGTTTGTCATCATCATAACTGTAACCCGCTCTCGTTAAAACCGCACCTAGTAACTGCAGTATTAATTAAATATTTCATTTATAGTTAATTAATTTATTATAAAAGGCACGTTATTCATTCTTTTTTTTCTAAGATTGTGTCGTCTTTTATTTGTTAACGTGCAGGATCAGGAAGCGCCCAGCCAAGCCGTCGCCAACTCCCTCAAGCCGAAAGTTGCAGCCTTGGTTGTAAGTGACGCATACTCTTGCACAGCGTTGTAGGCGTTACAGGAAAAAGATACCAAATACGTTACAAGTCACTTGAAAATAAATGGAACGCGTTACCGACCTACGATACTTCAAAATAAAGGGAACGCGTCACCGACAAAAAGTAACGCACGTTGCTTTTCCGTTACCTTTTCTATGTATAAATTAAAACATCTTACTGTCTCGACGTTACAAGTACGCATAAGCGCCCTATTTCAAGAAACATTCTTGTGTTTCTTGAATTTGAGGCAAAATTTTCAAGGTATATTGGGATGAGTGCAAGAACTCGTACAACTTGGCGCTATAAAAACACGAAAAAAAGTTAGTGTCATTTTTTGAAGTCTTGGGAAGAAGATGCCAGGAGTAAGGTAAGTACGTTATTCGTTACTAGTGCAAAAAATGCAACGCGTTACCCGCAAGGCCGTTACTTGTAACGCGTTCCCGCCAAAACTGCTCTTGTACGTGCTTTCCTCTCCCATGATCGCTGTTTGTTGCAACATCAGATTTCTTAAAGATTGCACGCCGCTTTTCACTGAAAAAATCAATTGAACCTTAAATTCCCAACACCGTAGACCAAACAATCTCTCTCCTGCTATCCGCTTTCGGTGTTTCAAATACTTGACACAGTAAATTCATGTGTACAGCACGAACAAGGGTATACGTATATACACAGTCTTTCCTGTTCTCTCACGTTGACTCCAACCTGATGTCTGTGGGACCGACTGGCACATGCATCGTTGGTGTTTTAAACCACGCGCTTGATATTAGTTCAAGTTTAAACTTTCCTAAATTACCAACAATGTTTGTGGTTTCCCCGGCAAGAAGCGGTGAGAGCAGCTTGAGGAGGACAGGGAGCCATATTGCAAGGTGACAACGACAATGGAAAGAAAGCACAAACGCAAAACAACATGAACATTATTCGCTCTGTTGCATTAAAGAGTTTAATTATATTTTTAAGTATCAAATAACTACTAAAACTTAAGTTATTATGTGACGTTGACTCTAATAAACTAAAACTTCAAGGATCATTATAAACTCCATTTATTGAAATGTGTAAGATGTGTCTCCTATTTATAAGTTTTTACCCTTTCAGGAGTGCATAGCAAATGAATTCAAGAAGATGCTTGGACTCCGCCGCCGTCGTTAACGATCATCACCATCCTGCTACGAGCCGACGACGGCCTTATCACTGCGCAGTTTCACTAGAAATAAACTTTCTGATTTGGCTTACTTGCGCCATTTTGACGTCGTCTTTGATCGTGTGCAAAATAATAAAGCGCTTTTGAAAGCACACTATTAAAAAAAAACATAAAAAATATTCCTCTCGCTCATACCCATGCAAGGAGACATTTATCAATAATAAAAAAAATTAGAAGTTCGCGAACATTGCATGTGCTTTATTTTTTTATATAGGACTCTTTCATTACTAGTCGGAAATTATTGAGAAATTTAACATGCATAAGTTTCAGAACTTTGAGACCTCTGGTGGATTTGAAATAAACTTCGGACCTTTCCATTTTCGTTTGAGGAAAAGGGCCAAGGAAGTCAATTCCAACACGTTGAAACGGTTGGCGGGGTGGAAAAATTGGCCGGAGAGGTCCGGGAGGCGGTTGTGTGGGACGTTTTTTCGTTTGGCATAAGTGGCAGGCTCGCACATATTTGTTAATTGTTCGCTGCATGCCCGTCCAGAAGACTTTGTCACGAATCCGAAAGTACATTTTAGAAAATCCGAGGTGCCCGGCGGTGGGATCGTCATGGTTAACTTGAATTATGTTTTCCGCAGGTGATGGGGTACTACGAGAAGCCATTGCCGTCCTTGGGGTTCATAGTTGCGTCTGTTGAGAACGTCATTTCGGAGAGAAAAGAGGCGGGCACGTCGGTGAACATACTGAAAGCAAGATGTTGTGAAACCTTGCAAGTAATGAATCAGTGGCCTGAGAGAATCGTCAGTGAGCTGCGGTGATGCCATGTCGAGATTATGAAGGGTTGCCGTAATGTCTGCTCTGTGATGTCATAAGAAACGGGCGCGTTGTTGGGAAGAGGACACCGAGATTGACTGTCGGTGTCGAGGTGTCGCTTGCCTGATTTATATACAACCGTAAAGCGGTATTCTTGGAGTTTCAAGGACCAGCGACCAAGGCGTCCTGATGGGTTTTTTAGGCTGGCAAGCCAGCATAGCGCGTGATGGTCGGTGACAATACGAAAGGATGATCCATATAAGTAAGGACGAAATTTGGAAACTGCCCAGATAACTGCTGGGCAATGGGCATTCCTTTTTTGTTGTTGAAAAATTTCGTTCGGCTTTTGTGAGGGTTCGGCTAGCATATGCGATGACACGCTGCTGGTTGTTGTGATGTTGAGCAAGAACAGCACCTATTCCCTCTCCACTAGCGTCGGTTCGAATTTCGGCGTCGGGACGTTCGGCGAAGTGACCAAGAACAAGGGCTGTGGTCAACGCATTTTTAAGTGTTCAAATGACGTATGGTGTTCTGGTCCCCATCGAAAAGAGATGCCATTGCGTAGCAATTGATTTCAAGATTCAGCAATTTGAGAAAATCGATGAATAAACTTTCGAAAGTAGGTGCATAAGCCTAGAAATGTCCGCACATGTTTAACGTTTTGTGGGACAGGGAATTCTGATACGGCCCGTACCTTGTAGGGATCTGAGCGCACTCCGTCGGTACTGACTGGATGGCCACGCACTTTGATTTAATGGGTGCCAAAAATGCACTTTTTGCTGCTCAATTGGAGTCCAGCAGTACGAATGCATTGAAGAACTGTGCGGAGTCGTGAGATGTGTTCTTGAAATGTTGGAGAAAAGACCACACTATCGTCGAGATAACAGATACAAATATTTCACGATAAGCCACGAAGTAGAGCAGGCGCATTGCAAAGCCGGAAAGGCATAACGTTAAAATGGTAAAGACCATCATACGTTATAAAGGCGGTCTTATACCTGTGCCACACGGGCAACTCGAATGCCATTTACAACGAATGACATTTGTGTAATCGGCGAATCAGCTCGCAATCTGTCGCGCGTAGAATGCGCCACGCCCGGAGTGTCGCGCGCTGATTGGCCGTCCGCTCAAATGGCATTCGAGTTGCGCGTGTGGCACGGGTATTTGGTTTATCAGTAGGGGCAAGAGGAACTTGCCACTAACCACTTCGAAGGTTCATTGATGAAAAGTAGGACGAGCCTTGTAGCGTGTCGAGTGTATCGTCAATTCTTGGCAGGGGGTAGACGTCTTTTTTCGTGACTTTGTTGAGGCGGCGATTGTCCACACAGAAGCGCCAGGTGCCATCTTTCTTCCAAACCAGGACGACAGGGGACGACCAAGGACTGGACGAAGGCTCGATCACTCCTTTTTCTAGCATGTCATCAATTTGTTGTTTAATTATTCGACGCTCCACGGCAGAGGTTCGGTACGGTCGGCTTCGAATTGGGTGTGAGTTACCGGTATCAATGTTATGTTCGGACAAGCATCGTTCGGGCTAACGTTTGGGCGCTGAAGTCGAAAATGTCCTCGTAAGAGTGGAGTAGAGAGTCCAATTTCTAAAGTTGGTCTGGAAGGAGAGCTGTGTCTATCATCTTCCGTCTGTGTTCGGTGAAGTTATTGTCGGCGAGGGGCTTGGTATTTGCATAAGTGGGGACAAGTGTAGCAAAACTTTCCTCAATATGCATCTGGAGTGTGGCAATGCGACCAGAGTGTCGAACCGAAATTTTTATCGGTTCGGTTCGGGTTCGGGTTCACGGCTTTCGGTTCGGTTTCAGTACAGTTCCGGGGTTCAGTTCCGCGTTGTTCTGGCAATAGACACTATTTACGCCGTGAAATGATTAACTACATAGCTTCTATCATCCGTGCAATTCACTTGTGTCTTCAGGTACCAAAATGATGAAATTCACTTATTTAATTTCAACGCAACAGTAAAAAAAAAAAAAACTACATTAACGTCCATAACGTCGTGTTCATACGACTCAACATTCCTTTGTTTACCAGTCACATATATTTTACCTGAATAAAAATGTTTAAGTACAACAGTAAAGAGTTGAGCTTATTGGTACATACCTGCAAATATATTAGCTTGAAATTTAGAACTATACTGTCTTTTTCTGTCCTTTCTTTTTTCGTATTTATGTAAAATTCTAAAGTTCAAGCTGATCTATTTACACGGTATAAATTTTGTCGTGAAGTGTGGTAGCTCGTATAAAATACCCGTGATTGGTACAACTTTGCGTCGCAGTAAAGTTAAATCGGGATGGCGTCCTTGAACTTAGGAATTAATTACATCGCATAAAATCATGAAATATGCACCTCGTGGCCATATATCACGAAATGTGGTTTACGAAATATGTTTCACAATATATATGTAAGGACGGCTCAAGTGAGCGAAAAGCAATGAAATTTTCAAAATGTCAGGTAAGTTTTTGTTGTTATTCGCTTTGTTCCATTTACTGTGCCTCACTCCTCTCTGTAATGCCTTCGGGCCCTGAGAGGCTCTTTTTTCCCGTGGTGCATTCAGGATTGGAATAACCTGCCCAGTGACATTGTTGAAACGGCATCGTCAGAGCTGTTTCTTCAAAAGATTCAATGCTTCTTCTAACTACCGTTGTACATTATATGGCGCACCGTGCATTCACGAGGGCGCCCATCAAACCACTCTGCCATCTTGGCCGCAAGGCAGTTATGCAGTTGCCTCGCCTCAGACACGATCACATGGTCGTGTCGCCGCGGGGTCGATCGGGATCTCGAATTCGGCTCCCGACGTGCCGCTTTCTCTCCTAGCCACTGGATGGCGCTGCAGGCGCCCCATGGCTAAAGTCCCTGTATCTGGGAAAAGTGGCGCATTCTCTTTCCTTCTCCTCTAAAAACCCTCCTTACCCAACCACTGAGTTCCGGTTTGCGACGGAGGCGCCCTCTGGAATTTCCCAAGCGTCTCGACGTCTCGGTCAGCTGAAGCGGTCGAGATGCCGATCGTGTGGACTTTTCTCGTCAGACATGTGTGGCAGTGACCTCATTTAGAGCTCGCATTCGTATCCGACCGCCCTGAAGCCGCTCTAGATCTGTTCGTCCATCCGTGGATCCCGAAAGTGCTTTTGGATAATCGTCCCTTCCGAGCTGCATTAGGTCAGTGTCTCGCGAGTGTTCGGCTTCGCAGCTGGAGCGGGCGAGTTGCCGATCGTGTGGACTTTTCTAGTCATATAAGTGTGGCAGTGACCTCATTTAGAGCCCGCATTCGTATCCGACAGTCCTGAAGCCGCTCTAGATTTGCTCGTCCAACAGTGGATCCCGAAAGTGCTTTGGATAATCGTCCCTTCCGAGCTGCAATAGGTCAGTGTCTCGCGAGTGTTCGGCTTCTCAGCTGGAGCGGGCGAGTTGCCGATCGTGTGGACTTTTCTCGTCATATAAGTGTGGCGATGGGCTCATTTAGAGCCCGCATTTGTATCCGACCGTCCTGAAGCCGCTCGAGATCTGTTCGTCCTACCGTGGATCCCGAAAGTGCTTTGGATAATCGTCCCTACCGAGTTGCATTAGGTCAGTGTCTCGTGAGTGTTCGGCTTCACAGGAATTGCAAGTCGCTTTTAATCATCATATCAAACCGCCAAATTGCAATTTTATTCTCAACGATTTCAAACGATTGACTACTTTATAATGCGTGACCTTTGCGAGCTTCCGGGAGGGTTTGGCCTACGGGCGCTAAAAACAATTTGGCGGCCTAGAAAGCAAGATGCTATTTTCTTTCTTTTGGGGGCAGCGGTGATGTGGTTGACGATTTCTGTGCGTGTATTCTGTGCATGCTGTAAAAATTTGCGGCACCGCGGGCCTTTCGCTACGGGGCTACGCGGTGTCGCTTTTCTTGCGAGCGTAATACATACCGTTTTCGTTATTTTAATTGATGAAACCGTTTTTAGACATGAAAACTCCGTTTTCGTTTAGTTTTGTTACTCCGTAATTTTATCAGTGTCTGTTTCTTTTGTTTATCGTTCATACTAAAACAAATCCAGGTTTAATTACGATTTACGCTGCTTTTAGACTCCTGGGCCAGCGTCCTAGGTCTAGAAACCTGGTGCAGACTTGGAAACCAGCGCTCGGTTTCGGCGCCTAATCGAGTCGAGCAATTGCAGGTTATTTCAGTAAAAGGGAATGAGTGAGCCAAAAATAATTCAAATCTCACCCAGAGAGCAATGCAAAACAAGCGAATGCGAGATCAAAATCTCCATGAAAATACACAAGCACAGATGACATTAAAGAGAACAAAATCAGTCACAATTTTATTCATTTCACAAAACTGCCAGCCAAGTAAACGGCCACGGCAGAAGTATTCACTAAAAGTAAATACATGCAGAGTACATAACAGATCATGACACAGAGATGCACCATACACCATCAAAATACTTTATTAGTTCACGAATGTGCAGGTTGCTTTACTGACAGGTGCAGTCACTGTTACATATCATAAAGTAGTTCTAAAGCCCTTACACCTTCTAATGCTGTTACTGGTATGGTATAGCCAAAGACAATAAATTGTACAAACCACATGGGGTTAAACATCGAGCTGCTTGATGAGACGGGTCTGCAGGTATCAGACTTCAGATGCATACTCGAGATAAGGATGCATGAGTGTGTTATATGCTGCAAGTTTGACTCACCTTGTATGCTAAAGAGTCCATCAGCTCGTGAATTATGTCTGACACAAACCTGAAGTCCTGGAGATGCCAATGAAGTGTGCGTTTTACAGGCAAAGGCTACCCCAATTCCCTAGTACCACATTGAAACCATGGGAAACCCAAGAAAGATGAATCCTAAAAACTTTCTCGAGGATGCCTTTACTTTATGCAGTCCTCTTCATAGTGGACTTTCTGCAACGAGAAAGCGCTTAAGTCCAAATTTTAAATTGTTCTCATCACGTTGCACCTCATACTCCTGTCGTTGTGCCATTATCAGTTTTATCTGCATAGAATATAGTTGTCTTTGTAGCTCTTTGTTATTCATCAGTACACCAGAAAGACCTGCATTCTGATGATACGGCCTGATGCCAAGTGTAAACAGTGTGCCTGAAAAAGAATAAAAGATTATTATTTAGTCTTGTCAAGTGGCTAAGAGTGAGACAATAAAATCGGATGTAAGTAACAGTGTGTAACTGTCTGCACTCTGCCAGGAAATAAGCAGCAGTCGAAAATGAAAACTCATCAGCTGTTGCTGCGGCAATCTGTCCAGGACAAGCTGGAGAAGCAAGGGCCTGTAGAGCGCTGCTCAGACCTTGTTCAGGCAGCCATGGGACGATACACACTTGAACGAATAAATGAGCAGAGACGACAGTCTTTGTAGGTGTGTTTCGGTCAACCTGGAAACAGTATCATTATGCTAAACTCACCAACACACAACACACCTCTATAGTCCGTTGCAACCTAAGAACGAAGGGCGAGGGTAAGACTGGCCGGGGAGGAGGAAGCAGACGGAACGCTAAAGAGAGAAGGAGGTTTCCCCCTCTCTTCTCCAGCGTTCCGTCTGCTTCCTCCTCCCCGGCCCGTCTTATCCTCGCCCTTCGTTCTTAGGTTGCAACGGACTATAGAACGAATAAATGAGCAGAGACGACAGTCGTTGGAGGTGTGCCTCGGTCGACCTGGAAACAGTATCATTGTGCTAAACTCACCAACACACTAACACACTTCTAGAACGAATAAATGAGCAGAGACGACAGTCGTTGGAGGTTTGCCTCGGTCGACCTGGAAACAGTATCATTGTGCGAAACTCACCAACACACTAACACACTTCTAGAACGAATAAATAAGCAGAGACGACAGTCGTTGGAGGTGTGCCTCGGTCGACCTGGAAACAGTATCACTGTGCTAAACTCACCCACACACTAACACACTTCTAGAACGAATAAATGAGCAGAGACGACAGTCGTTGGAGGTGTGCCTCGGTTGACCTGGAAACAGTATCACTGTGCTAAACTCACCAGCAACTTGGGGGGGGGGGGGGGGGTTGCCAAATTAGGCTGCTATAGCGAAGCTGGGAAAGTTAGGTTCTGTACAGCACTGCTTGAAACTTCCTGGGGGGTCTCAGGAGGACACACTCGCCTAGAATTGACAAAGATGGCACTAGTGATAGGTGAGCCTCAGTTGACCTGGGAAAAATATCGGACTGCCAAACTCACCAACAGCTGCGATCACTGCGGCAGATTGCCCCGAGGGAAAAGCTCCGCTTGGACCTTGCTGGGGGCCCTCCAATGGACACACACTCCTAGAATGGACAGAGATGGCACTAGTGGTAGGTGTACCTCGGTCGACCAAGTAATAGTATCAGACAGCCAAACTAAAGAGCAGCTGCGGTTGTACTGTGGGCATTGCCTTGTGGTGTTCTATTCAGGTTTTGCTGAGGGTGCCTCGGTAACTTTAGGGAGCCAACATAAAAAACAAATAAATAGAACTGCATTTTGTAAAGGAGGCATCCAAAATCATCAGTTTGTGTATTGAATTTGTATTGTAAAACAGATATGTGTCTTACTGAATGAAAAATTGGTTTGTGAGATGTACATACCACTTACATTTCCAGTTTCCTTGCAGTGGTAGTTTACTCTCTTGGTTGAAGGTAACGAAAAAAGAAATGTTTGAAAGAGCATCTTTCCTCAATTTTTTGCTCTCCTTTGTTTTGCATGATTAGTGTTTTGATTTGGTCGATACTGAAGTGGTCCTGTAATAGATTGAAGAAATCGGATTTTAGTCGAGAGCAGATCATGTAACGCCACCTCAAACGCCCGTGTCTGCAGATCCCAGGTTAGCCTGCCAAAGACCTGCACGTAAAGTTTGCGCTGTCAAAGCTGCTCGCGCGTGTGGGGTTGATCTCAAATGTTTTATTTGCTTGCGTTTTTGTTTCAATAAGACTGCGAGCGAAGGAGACCCTAATGACACTGCGAGAGCGAACGCACTTTGAGCGGGCTAAGCACACACGCTCGTCCAGTAAGAGCGTCGTCAGAGACATATACTCGTGCTTGTCGCACTGGCTCCGCTCGCACTCATATTGAAACGGAGTACAGATACATCCACATGCTCGGGTCCGCAGCCGCGGCAGCGTTGCAAGCTATGTGTGCGAAACAAAGTATGGTACGCGAGCACGTACGCAAAGCTTGACGAGAGCGCGTACTCCGCACCGCACGCACCCGTAATTGGGAGCGGCGCCGATGCCACCACAAGCACGAACAGGAGCAGGCCGTTTTGAACTACTTAAGGCCCCTACGCACAGTTGCGTTTGAAACCGTCTCACTGCGTTGCGACTGCGAGAACGCAGGACATCCGTACTTATTTTCAACCCCAAGATTCTGGGACATGATCTACTTGCGCCCTCTCTTGGTAGGTGTTCAATATCGCTGAAAAACAGTCGAATCTAGCGATCCGAATAAAATCACGCAAAGTTCCCCCGGAATTATTGAGATCATTGTGATTGATAACTTCAGGAAAATTTTCACCACTTCGTCACTCTTTCTCTAGGTTCCCAGGAAATAAGAGTGATTTCCCCATAGACTGCCATTGAAATCTCGCTTTATTTTTCACGTTCAGTGAGTTAATAAAGCAACCCCTCAATATTTCAATAAGTTCCCGCAGGTATATATTCTAGAAGATTTATGCTATCGAAATATTCAAGCAGTTTTCATGTATATTAATTATCCCAGGTTCCCAGCGAGATAATTAATTACACCTGTAGCTTCCGCCGCGTAAAGGCATCTTTCCAACAAGAAGAGGAGTGCTACGGGAAAGACTACTTTACACTCGTCAGCAAAGGCGCACTTTTTGGCAATGTGCGCCTTTGCTGGGAACCTACAGAAAATACCTCAGACGTTTGAAAGTTCTTAAAACATGTACCCTGGTAACTGTGCAATATGATTCCCGGGGAACTTTGCGAGATACGTCTTGGTTGCCGAGATACGCAGCGCTGAAGTAGGCTCCTTTGACAAGATCTCTCCCCGAAGCTGTGAACCGCGCATTTTTCGGCGAAGTGCGCCTCCGCTGGGAACCTACAGAGAACGCCTCAGACGTCTGAAAAGTCTTAAAACATGTACCCTTGTAACTGTTCATTATGATTCCCGGGGAACTTTGCGAGATACGTCTTGGTTGCCGAGATACGTAGCGCTGAAGTTGGCTCCTTTGACAAGATCTCTCCCCGAAGCAGTGAACCGCGCATTTTTTGGCGAAGTGCGCCTCCGCTGGGAACCTACAGAGAACGCCTCAGACGTCTGAAAATTCTTAAAACATGTACCCTGGTAACTGTTCAATATGATTCCCTGGGAACTTTGGGAGATACGTCTTGGTTGCCGAGATACGTAGCGCTGAAGTAGGCTCCTTTGACAAGATCTCTCCCCGAAGCAGTGAACCGCGTATTTTTGGCGAAGTGCGCCTCCGCCGGGAACCTACAGAGAACGCCTCAGACGTCTGAAAATTCTTAAAACATGTACCCTGGTAACTGTTCAATATGATTCCCGGGGAACTTTGCGAGATACGTCTTGGTTGCTGAGGTACGTGGCACTGAAGTTGCCTACGTTTATGGAAATGATCAAACCGCTGAGTGTTTTGCCAAGGTACGGCTCAGCTGGGAACCCGTGGAAAAAAATGCAAAGTCTTGGTCATGGTGACAAAGCTGAAGGGCACAGAATGTTCGTGCGCAAAGATTGGCGAAGATTGACATATGATGTGTCAATGGACGTTTTGCAGAAATACGGGTTCGAGAGTAAATGGATCTGTCGCCCTTTCTCTCTTCGTGCTGGCCGAGAGGAGAGGGACGAAGGCTTCTTTGTATTTACATAAGGGCGAAAGATAATCGTAAAGATAAACAAAAGTGGTTTAGAGGGAGCTTGATCTAGGTCACCTCGACACAATAGTCTATTCACTTGCTGAGTCAGCGCCCACAAACATGGCCGCCACACGATAAAGCAACGCTTTTATTCGAGAGCTCTGTAAAAAATAAAAGAAGGCAAAGCAAACTCTCCAATCGAATAACCGCTTTTGCCTTCAGCGGTCATGCTTGTGTGTAGTGACTCGACATTAAAAGACGCAGTGGACATGCCTGCGGCCAGGGGACGCTCGTCTTCTAGCCATGTACTCTCGAACCAATATTTCTGCAAAACGTCCATTGTTGTGTAAGCTTTGCGTGGTAGGACGTCATGCTTTGCGTTGTTGGCGTTAAGTATTGCGTGGTGGGATGTTATGCTTTATTAGGTACTTTATGCTTTTAAAGTGTAGTATTATTATCTAGTGTGGGAGGTCCGATGTTTCTCTGCAACTGCATACACATATAAAATGTCAATCTTTGCCAATCTTTGCGCGCGCACATTTTATGCCGTTCAGCTCTGTCAGCATGACCATGACTTTGCAATTTTTTTCTTTCGCTCTCGGCATGTTCGTACACGTTCCGCGTTGGTTTGAGGTGCTGGAACTGGCGGAGGCCCGCCTTCCTGCTGTTCCCTCTCAAGCTTCTTCCGTCTGCTCTACTTCCACATACATTCGGCATTCGTCTGCCTCGTAGGAGCCCCAGCAGTGCAACGTATTGGACTCCAGCTGCTCTTTATATAGGCTGAAAGGTCGGAGCACTGCAGTCGATTTCGCCTTATATTGCCGCGCGCTCGGTTACTCGGTTCTAGAAGATTCGCGTCTATAGTGTCTAATCACTTGCTGAGTCATCACCCACAAACATGGCCGCCGAGCGATAAAGCGGAACTTTTATTCGTGAGCTTGGTGAAAAATAAAAGAAGGCAAAGCAAACTCGCCTATCGGCAAACCGCTATGGCCTTCGGCGGCCATGCTTGTGTGTAGTGACTCGACATTAAACGGCGGTCTGACTTCATGTGAATAGACTCTATTCTTTCTCCGGGCGTAGCGTCTATCATTTCGTTCCCTTTCCTGGTTCTGGAAAGTTCCAACTCATTCTCACCCCGCACGCTCGACGCTCCAAGCTTCCGCGCCGTATGTTCGAGATGGCACTGTCACGCTTGATAAGGAGCCGCCCTACAGTGTTCAATGTTGGGGGCGATTCATAGGTCGTCTGGGTCCGTAGGTCTGCAAAACCTTGTCTGCCAGAAAGGAGTGATTATGGGTGATAGCCGTCTTGGTCTGATGCCGCCTCAGAATCACCTGTTCCCACCGGCTCTAGCCCGGTGAAATTGGGTGAGAATCTGGTGGGAGGAGGGAGATTAGCCTGAGTTTGCAGGCTAACAGATCATCTCTCTATGCCTCGTCTGAGACCGCGCTATGCCGGGCCTATCTTCTTGCGGTTCGAGGAACCGCGAGTGAGTGGGTACATCCGTACTGCTGCGCAATCGCGGTGTTGTTCAACCTTTTGTTTCCCGGATTGCCTTCGTCACCCGAGATCCAGTCTATGACGACTCGGTTATTTCACGAAGCTTCGAATTTGAAGTGTGACGCCGCCCTGCCAATAGAAAAGTGTGCATTTTCTGAAGGCTTCTGGCGAATCGGTGCACATGAGTGATTTGGGTCGCTGGTGACTGTTTGTGGCTTCCCTGGCCACCTGTAATATGGCCAGCCGCTTTGCCGTCTTCGGGATGCTCGCCTTGTGTGTTTCTCCTCTCCTCGTTTGACCGCGGGTAGGATGGTCCCGACTCTCAAGGGATGCACGTTCAGGCTCGTTTGTGTCCGCGTCGGTTTAAGGGACGTCAGTGTCATCTTTGACTTGATGAAGCTTCTTTATGTGATCCTCGCTACTGTATTGGTGCTCCTTTCTCTGGTCTTTGCCTTGGTTCGTGGAGATCGGCTTGCTTGTAGAGACGTCCCTCGTTTTCCATGGCGACTGTTGCGTCACCACGATTGTCCTTTTCAAGTTTACGCAGGATAAGAACAATGGTTGCGGTACACACAACAAAAAAATTAAAACCACATTCCACTGTGTGGGCTCGAGCTCGTCGCTCCAACCCCTATTTTGGTCATGCAAGAACTTGGACACAAATTTATTTCCTACGCTTCGCGCATCGTGAATAATCGCCTTCGGCTTCTCGGACCAATAATAAACACGCAATTTTTGTTTGTTGCCCCCACGCATGAAGCAGCGTGGCTGTTCGATCTTGTCTCCACGACATTTTGGTTGCACGTCAAAATACCCCTAGGTTTTCTGAATAAATCATCAATCCTTCGCTGGGGTGTGCTATACTTAGTTTCACCTTCAGTCCGAGCGCAGTGGATGCTACGCGCCGTCCCAGCCAATCCAGCGCCGGGGGAGTATCGCGTGATCTCGAGCTCCGCGTGTCGCTCCGCCCAACCACAAGGTCACGTGATACTCTCCCGGCGCTGGATTGGCTGGGATGGCTCGTAGCGTCCGCTGCGCTCGGACTGAAGGTGCAACGAAGTATAGATGCTCTGCGTTGGTTTGGCATGTAAACACAAAAGAATAAGGTACCTTAAAACAGGGCCGGCTTGCTCGAACTGAGGCACCCTAGCTCGAACCATTGTCTGAGATGAGACTGTCTGAAAGAAAGCACTGCCAAAGCTAGCGCATGAGCGGAGTGGCGCGTGAAGTCGCGTCTCAAATGCTCACGCGCCCCATGTTTGGCAGGCTTACTTTCCTTCAAACGGTCTCATCTCAGACGCTGGTTCGAGCAAGCCGGTCCTGATGTTTCAAGGCACATTTATTGGTATTTCCTCGCCAACACTCCTAAGCTGACAGTGTGGTGGAAGCTACGTACTTGCTGGACCAGTCACCTGTCGTTCTTGCCACACGTGATCACACTCTGGGTGAAGCGATAACAGGCAGTCGATTGATTCGTCCGATGAACATGTAGTTTACATCGCATTGTCAGCTTAGGGGTGAACCCGAATGTAGGTAAAATGTCATAGACATTTATGCGCGCTCACAATCAACTGACGACTGGGTGTTGTTTTCCTATCACGCAACCAGCGGAGTGAACAAACTGATACCCGGCACCACCGTGCGGGGATATGATAAATGTATGCCCTTACTCAGTTTGTTTTGCTTTATTGCAAAAGGGCTGCGACGGCTTAAAAGAACACTTCCTTGCCGCGGAATAATACCTTGTCGTCTTTCGGCGCGTCTTCATGTGAATAGAATCAGCTCCCAGTGTGTTTAAACGCGATAGCGTTAATGAGCTCGTGTCGCAGAAAAGCTGACGTCGGTGGCGTGACGCGAAAGCCCGGGATTGGTCGACAGGGTGATGACGTCACAGCCACATGACCTCGCGCGGAACTTTCAAACAACCCACAACGCTCACGTGAAAAGTGACGTCACGCGTGGAATGAAAGTGATAAAAAGATTACATGTAATGCGAATTAAAGATTGCCGCATGTCTCAAATGATTTCACTTTATGAAGTAATTCATTTTCTACGAAGAAAAATTTGAAGAATTTTAGGCGGGATTTGAACCCACGTCCTTTCGGTTGCGCGCCAGCACGCTACTCACTACGGCACGTAAGGCAGCTTGCACGGCTTGGGAACGAAGAGTGTTGTGTCATGAGAACTAGGTCGTTGTGTGACTCAAGAGCATGAGAAGCGAATGAGAAGGCGACGCGAACGGGGCCCGATAACGCAATCGCGTTCCACTCTTAAAGGCGAAGCTTAAGCGTCCTCCAAGTTTCTCTTTTTTGCGTCATTGCCGTGCAACCTTAAGCAGAACGCGACATTCTACATGCTTTAAAAAGAAAAAGATAAAGATTAGTTTTGTGTTTTGGTGGAATGAGTTATCTGCAAACTAGCATGGTCCCAGGCCCCAACGGGGCGTGTGTTTGTGAACTAGTCTTCTTACGCTGTGCTGGGCTTTATAGAGCGGCGTGTCAGTCTTGTACCTGGTCTGAGGTGCGAATAACGATTCGTAGCCTTGTTCGCATGATAGACCCTCATTACAAATCGGACCGCCAGGCGTTCAGTTTTTCCACTGAACTATTCAAATTTTACACTGTGCATCGACATGCTTATACATCATATAAAGGACAGTTTGACACTCTCGACATCCATTACACGATGTTCTGTGCGTCTTGACAACCCTCTTCGTCCGATTTCCCAATATATTCAAAATGGTGTTTTAAATCATGTGCGTGGAAGTTCCACTAGTAAAACAAATAGAATTGGCGAATTTTCTTAAAAACCATTTTGAATAGTGTTACTTACAGCCAGCGCCAACACAGATTAAAGGGGCACTAAAGTGAATTCTTAGTTTGCAGTTGACGATGGATATTTTTTGTGAGCATCTTGCTAGAAGCACTGATTTCAATCATGCGTCTAGGACGGACTTCTATTCTCAAGTTCGTCGTCACAGCGGGAGAACATATCAAATGGGTTCAGCAATATAACATCAACCGTGATGCTGAACACAAGTAAGCTACTTTTCTAATATTGATTGAAAGGTCAAGGAGTTAACAGACATTTCGAAAAATTACCCAATCATCAAGAAGCATGTTGTGTTTGTAGGTACACGCGCTCTGCATGCTGCCGTCTGGAGCGGTAATTTTGAAACCAAACGTTTTAAGCAAATGGCACGTTGCCCGCGCGTCCATCAGTGTGTGCACGTCAGAACGCACTGGTGCACGTCGCGTCAAATTACACTGTAGCATGCTCCTTGGGCTTGGATAATTTCGAAAAACATCTATACTTCGTTTCACGTTATCTGCGAGCGAAGCCAAAGGTACAAGTACAAGCAGGCTGCCTTGAATAATGCTTGCAATCCACAGGCACACGTGCGAAACAGGAACACTCAGAGCGCTGGGCTCGCACTTCTAGCTTTGACTTCGCTCGCGCATAAGGCGATACGAAATATATTTGCAACTTGTGGACGGCCTTGAGACACACGACTGAGGTGTTTGAAGCATGGTAGGCTTAGGGTTCCTAGGTAGGCTTTGCTTGCTTATTTTTTTCCGGCCTAAAAAGAACGCACGCGAAATATAAAAGTACCACGAGACAACGCGCCCTCGTGCCGCGATTGGTGGGCGCGTTGTCACGTGGTCGAGCGTCCGACACTTCTTCGCTAGAATAATCTAGTGTGGGTTCGCGTATAGTACCAGCTGAGGTGAATACAGCACTGACTCTACAATAGTAGGTAACACTTCCCCCCAAACCTCGCTTTTCTCCGACCGATGGGCTTCTACGCCTGTGACGCGTGATGAAGCGTTTTCTTCCAAAATGCGGTCGCTGGGTAAAAAGATGAAAGGGCGTGAGGGGGAACGAGCTATAAGAGAGGAGGTTAAGATAGCGGTGGACCGACGCACCGGCGTTTCAGAGTCCGTTCAAGGTTGATACGCCACGTGGCGTGAAAGTCAGGAACTAGGCCGGCATGTCCCAGAAAGCTGGCCACATGATCGCATGCCAAGCCATCCCTTGAATTGGATTCCACGCTTCATACGAATGTGCCGGTCACTCACTTTCGTTTCTCGACTCAACGCAGTTGAACGCTCTCAAACGCAACTGTGCGTAGGGGCCTTTGCTTCCACGGCACGGGCATCCGTGCATGCCAAGCTGGCAATGTTGTGCTCGCTATTACATCGCTCGCGTTTACGGTGGAATGGAGTGCATAGCTCGCTCTAAACAGCTGTCTGTCTTCTTGCATGCTGGTGAGCTTTATACGGAGCACTCACCTCGCATAACTTTGCCGCTCCCGTCGGGTTGAAATCTTTTCGATCGATTCGGTGAAGCAAGATCTTCCTCCGAGGTTCATTTTCCGTTCCAGAGGGAACACTGAAAAGCTTTCCGGCCGACTCTTCTACAGGCGCAGCAGCTCGTCAGCTGCGGCGTAGCAGCATCTTGGGAAATTCATGGCGAGCGGAAGTCCAAAACCGAAAGCCAGATGTCACGTGACGACCGGCCAATAGTGTGCGCGGCGGCTAGTTCAAAGAATGGCGCCACTTTTCCCAGGATAGAGGGGCTTTACCCATGGCAGGCGAGGAGAAACCTCCTCGCCCATAGAGCGAAGGGTGTCTTAGAACTCCGGACGGCACCGAAACCAGCAGGCAAGTGCGGGCGATCGGATCTAGGGTAATCGTGGGACACGAGGCCTGGGGGCCCTCTTTGTGTTTAGCTTTGTGCTTAACGTGCGTTTGTAAATATTTGTGTAATGTCGCGTGTATTTGTAGTGTACATTGAGTGTTTTGTAGCGTTGTGTTTTCTGTACCAATAAACGGGGAGCGGAATCTCGCTCCCGTGAAAGAACCAGGCTGGACTCGGGTTGTAGACGGACCACGTGGGAAACGGCGAATCGGCGGCGGTACGCGAATTCCAACAAATGGCGCATCGACGTTGGGGCAGGCGAGCCGTAATCACGGTCGCAACGTCCGTCGACGACACTGCGTGAAAGTTCACGCGGGGCGGTCCCCCTGGCTGGCGGGTCTATGCCGCGGCACTTTGAAGGTGGGAAGGGCGCGTCCAAACAAGTGTTCGAGATGGCCACGGGTAATTTCGCGCTCACTGGTTTACTGCTTTTGGCCGACGTCGTGACGACACAAGCGGAACAAGAGCGGCCGCGCTCGGGGTTGGCGGAGATGACCGCAGCGCTGAGCCAGGACACGCCGACGGTATCTCCGGTCGTGTCTTTGCCGCAAAGCACGGAGATGTCCCGTGAATCTACGGCATTGGTTACGGCGTTCGCTCAGGCCTTACAGAGCATGCAAAGGGAAACGCCGCCGCCCAAAACCCTCATCCGTATTCCGGTGCCGGAGTACAGCGGACACAGCGATCAAGCTATGAGCGCTACCGACTTCTTGCTGGCAATCCAGCTATATCGAAAGGCTACCGGCCTGACAGAGAAGGAGACGCTAGGCAGGGTTCTGCCGGTGGCTCTCGTAGGCCCGGCGGCCAGGTGGCATCGCCTTGTGGGCGAGTCAGCCGGAACACTCGACGAGTTCACGGCCCTCTTCCGACTAGAGTTCTTGCCGGCAGACTACCTGCCAAGAATGCGCAGGGAACTGGAGGAAAGAACGCAGGCTCCCGCTGAGCCCTTCGCGGAGTACCTGCGGGCAATGCAGGAGCTCCTTCAGATCGCCGATCCGAATGCTACGAACCAGGAGCAGGTCGAGCGGGTAGTGAGGCAAGCGCATCCCACCTTTTCGCGGTATCTGCGTGGGCGCCCATTCGGAAGTCTGAGTGAGCTCGCACAGGAGGCGCGCAGGGTTCAGGCCGACATACTGGCGGAGCGCAGGTACCACCTTCCCCCAGCACCAACCGACACGCTCGAACCCCGATGCGCGTAGTACAGGCCGGTGCCACGTGGGTATCGACGGGGGGAGGCCGCAATGGCGGCGGCCAGAGGGGAGCCGAGCGGGAATCCCTGCAGGAGCTCACGGACGACGCCTTGGAGCCAGGATCGCGCCGAGGAGTGAGCGCGGCCGTCCATGCGACGGAATTCCGGCCGACCGGCGCACCACGGATCGCCGCAGCACAGTAGCAGGCTGCCGCCGACCCGCAGCCACAAAGGGGTGAGCGCATCACCGTCCCACTGGGGAGAATCCTATCCCAGGTTGGCGAGGCCGCTGCTTTCGGTGGCACGAAATCGGCCACTATAGGCACGACTGCACAAGGGAGATTCCGAGAAACGGAGGAGGCCGCCGATAAAGTTATCGGCGGCGAAACAGACCGACGAGCGGGTCCCCAACACCCCATCGACTGTGTGCGTGCCAACGGCGTATCGAGTCGGAACAGCGACAAGCACCGCGGCCCCATTTATTTGCCTGACGGTGGCGGGAAAGGAGTTCGCAGCTCTTCTGAATAGCGGGGCTAGTGCGTCGCTAATTGGGGACGAGGTCCTCAGGCATCTAAAACAGAAGTCCGTTTGGGTGAGGCATGGGGAGACCACTTTCCAGTTGGCTTGTGGGCCGACGACTTCGAGGGGAGCATTGCGTCTCGTGGTACGTTGGAATCAACGCGCGCAGAGACAGCGGTTCGTCCATTTGGCCGGGATGACTGTGCCCATCATTTTTGGACGGGATTTCCTGGCCAACACCGGCATCATCATTGACGTGGCAAGCGGCGGGTACCGAGAGGGGGCACAGGCACTCTTTTAAGTTTCCGAGAAAGCTCATTGGGGGCCATGGCGGCAGCGCCGGGAAAAGCGACAGAACAGGAAAGAACCGACCGCGACGACGCCATGAGTCACCCAACTCCGAGGTCCGTCGTGCACTGCAACGCAATGGGCCACCCGTTGGCCAATGCCGATGGACTGTCCCGACCAGAGCGAGAGAGGTTGGCGGCTTTGCTGCAAAACTTTGACGAAATGTTCACCGAACAGCCGGGCTGCACCAAGCAGGTGCAACATCGCATTGAAACTGGGGACGCGCGCGCTTGGAAGTCCAATCCGCGTACTGTGAGCCAAGCCAAGCGAAAAGCGATAGATGTCGCAGTCGATGAGCTCTTGGAGTCGGGAATCATTCGCCGGTCATCAGGACCCTGGGGATTCCCGGTGGTTTTGGTGCCAAAGAAGAACGGAACATCGAGACTCTGCGTCGATTATTGGCGCTTGTACGCGGTGACCGTAAAAGATGCGTATCCGTTTCCGAGCATCGAAGAAATCATCTCGAATCTGGGGACGGCGAAGTATTTCACTACCCTCGACGCAAGCAAAGGCTACCTCCAAGTGGAGATGAGCCCGGGCGACGAAAGCAAAACTGCATTCGTGTGTCACCGAGGCTTGTTCGAATTCACTGGAATGCCGTTCGGAATAACAGGTGCACCGATAACATTCCAGCGGTTGATCGACGGTGTGCACGGAGGCGCCAAGTGAAGGCACGCGCTCGCGTACCTGGACGACATCATTGTGTACTCGGAAACTTTCGAGGACCACCTTCGTCACCTCGAGGACGTGTTGCGCAAACTACGGACTGCTGGCCTCACACTAAACCCGACTAAAGCCCAAATTGGAGCTTCTGAGATCAGCTTGTCGGGATTCCGGATCGAGCGAGGAAAAGTTTTCCCGACGCGGACAAGTTGCGGGCGATCTTGGAGTTCCCCGTCCCTACCGATGTCGGGGGACTGCGCCGTTTTCTCGGCATGATATACCGAGCCCACATCCCGAACTGCGCAGCCATGCAGGCACCCCTCACGCAATTGCTGAGGAAAGCGGCCCCCTGGAGATGGGAGGCGCCGCAGGAGGAGGCGTTCCTCCAGCTGACCGAGGCCTTGGCACGTACAGCATCCCTCAAACTACCAGACCTGAATAGGCCCTTCACGATCCAAAAGGACGCCAGCGACCAGGGTCTCGGCGCGGTACTCTTGCAGGAGGCAAAGGGAGAGATCCTCCCGGTGGCAGTTGCCAGCCGGGCGCTGAACCCGGCGGAGAAGAACTACACGGTGACTGAGCGCGAATGCCTCGCCATCATTTTTGCTCTTAAGAAGTTCGATCATTATGTCGAGGGAACGGAATTCACGATTGAGACGGACCATATGGCCCTCGCGTGGCTCTCCCGAATCAAGGAACCCGCCGGAAGACTGGCGCGCTGGGCTTTGACACTGCAGAAGTACGAGTACCGTATTCGGTACCGGAAGGGCACGACAAATGTGGTGGCTGACGCGTTCTCCCGCGCACCCGTGGATCCCCCACCGCGCGAGGCAGCAGACTACGAAGGCTGGGCCATCCCCCGGGAGACGGGAAATCCCGCCTCGCGCCCCGCTCCCCACTGTGGCGGCGTCGCGCAGCTGGCTGAGGCGATTACCTCACTGGGACCGGCCTTCAACCAAACGGAGCTGTTCGAAGCGCAGCAGAGCGACTCGTTTTGTCGCGCTATCTTCGACCGGCTCAGGCATGAGATGGATCCTGACCAGACAGGCGAAAAGACGCTCCGGCACTCCGGAACGCCGAGAGGGCCAAGTGCCACTGCCCAGGAGTCCGACATTGAAGCAGGTGAGCTGGAGTCTTACCTGATCGATGCGGACGGCGTTCAACTGCGCTACTTCCCGGAAGAGAGCGATTCAAGTGAGTCGTTCAAGACCGTGATTCCCGGGATCTCAGAGTGGCTGCGTTGCGTCACTACCACGATGCGGACGGTCACGGCAGTGCGCCGAAGTCGTGGCATAAGCTGCGCCGTTTCGCTACCTGGCCGGGCATGAAGGGGCAGCTGTGCCGGTACGTCCGGAGCTGCGCGGTGTGCTAAGAACGCAAGCCCAGGGGTGGCAGGCCACCCGGCCTGCTCGAGCCCATTGTGAGTACGCGGCCATGGGAGATCGCGGCCTGCGACTAGATGAGACCCTTGCCGCGGTCAAGCGGAGGCTATCAACATGTGTAGGTAGGCGCCAACACGTGTTGATATCCTCAGATCTCAGTAACTTGCCACTTCACCGGATTCGTCGAGATGTTTCCAATGCGGAAGGTGACAGCCAAGGGAGTCCTGAGCAGGCTGTCCGAGGTCTGGTGTCGCTAAGGGTTCTCCGAGAGACTGGTGAGTGACAACGCCTCGATATTTTGCTCCAAAGTCTTTGCGGCAACCTGCCAGGCCCTCGGGATTAAGCAATGTAAGACTTCGTGTTACCATCCCCAAGCAAATGTGACCGAGCGGCGGAACCGCGAGATCAAGCCGCTGCTCGGGGCGTATGCTCGTAAGCAGCGGTACTGAGATCTGCACTTGGATTCGATTTCGTTTGCGTTGCGGTCCAACCTCAACCGCAGCACTGGGTTCACGCCCGCGCTGCTGAACTTCGGCAGAGAACTCTCTACGCCGACCGATGCGGTTCTTCGTCCGCGACAGAGCGCGGCCAGAGCGGTGCCCTCGCACGAGGATTTCGCGACGCGGACAAGAGAGCGACTGTCGCGGGCGCTGGACGCCGCTCGCGGAAACAGGGCTCGAGAGCGGGCGGAGCAGAAGAACACTTATGACAAAGCGCACCGCGATGCGCAGTTCGAGGTGGGCGACACCGTTCTTCGGCGAAGTCACGTTCAGAGCGATGCGAGTAAGTTCTTCTCGGCGGCGTTGGCCCCCAAGTGGGTTGGCCCCTTCTTCATCGATTCCAAGAAGTCCCGACTGACATACACGTTGAGGGACCAGAATTTTGATCTCGTCCGCGGGACAGTTCACATCGGCGATCTGAAACCCTTTTTCCCCAGGGAAGGGGATGAGCCGGTCAAGCGGCCGCAAAGTGGCATTCGCGGGCACCAACGATCTCAGGAGTTCCTGGGACCACCGCGGCAGAGCTACAACACGCGTAGCCGGAGGGAACCCGATGGGATCGGAACCTCGTGGAGTGCGTGGCCCGGGAAAGGGAAGAAGGGGGTGTACGATCCAAAATCGGCGTTCCCGGCAATGTTTTTTTTTTTTCTTTGAGGGTGGGGGGAAGGGTGTCTCGGAACCCTCAGTGTTTTTTTTTTCTTGTTTTTGCTTTTAATGTTTTTATTTTTGTGTATGGCGTTCTGCTGGTAAACTGTCATCGGCCCTGCGGCTGCTGCCTCGACACGCGGCTTGGTGTGCACCGAATGGTCCTCTCCTGGGAGACGATGAAAGGATGAGTCGCCGTTTGGACGTACACCGGCCTGGGCTGGACTGCTCGTCTTCGGGAAGCGTATTCCCCGGCCGGAACCAAAGCTCGGGGAGTCTCGTTGTACGTCCGCGACGCCACGCACGACGCCGGGGTGCAGTTCTCAGTGACATTGGACTTCCAGCCCCGCATCGCTCCGGGAGGGCTGTCGCAGCTGGGTCACAACCACAGTCCCTCTCCGGCGCCCCACTCCATGGGGGGCCAGTCTCATGGTGGCCAAGCACACTGCTCAAGGACCCCGTTGCCCCGAAGGCCGCCGCCAAGCAGAAGTCGACTCAGTTTACTGTGAGGTGTGCGGTGGCCGCGCACCCCAGGCCTCGGGCGAACTGATGGACCTCAGTGAGGACGACCCATGGGACCAATGGTGTGTGTGTGCGTGTGGGGGGTCTCCAGGCCAAACAAAGCTACGGTGTTCCCGAGGAGCCTAGCCGTACGTCTGAATTCCGGCGTACTTCGATTTTTAGGAGAGGGGAGTATGGCGCACCGTGCATTCATGAGGGCGCCCATCAAACCACTCTGCCATCTTGGCCGCGAGGCAGCTATGCAGTTGCCTCGCCTCAAACACGATCACTTGGTCGTGTCGCCGCGGGGTCGATCGGGATCTCGAATTCGGCTCCCGACGTGCCGCTTTCTCTCCTAGCCACTGGATGGCGCTGCAGGCACCCCTAGGCAGGCGAGGAGAAACCTCCTCGCCCATCGATCGAGATATACTCGGTGTACCAGGGGGTGAGGGTGTCTTAGAACTCCGGATGGCACCGAAACCAGCAGGCAAGTGCGGACGACCGGATCTAGGAAAATCGTGGGACACGAGGCCTGGGGGCCCTCTTTGTGTTTAGCTTTGTGCTTAACGTGCGTTTGTAAATATTTACGTAATGTCGCGTGTATTTGTAGTGTAGATTGAGTATTTTGTAGCGTTGTGTTTTATGTACCAATAAACGGGGAGCGGAATCCCGCTTCCGTGAAAAAACGAGGCTGAACTCGGGTTGTTGACGGACCACGTGGGAAATGGCGAATCGGCGGCGGTACGCGAATTCCTACAATTACTTCTTGAATAATTGTGTTTCACCTTGTGTTTGTAGTGTACAAATTTTATGTATGTGCCCCTCCCTACTATAATGCCTCTTCAGGCAATGTAGATACGCAAATAAATAAATAAATGAAATCCCTTTCAGTCTATTTGTTTAAAGAAACACCGAGCGGCCATCACAGTGCTTGTTTTTCTAACCAAACATTGTTTACACTCAGCACCGCGATGCATGCGACTAATCATTCAGAAAGAAGTAATCAAAATTGGTCACACTAATCTATACGCGCCTTCGCACTCAGATCGAATTTAGCCCAAAATAGCGCTTGCCCAAGTGAACATTTTCTTATACAGGATAAGCTGGCATAGCCTGGCTGCTGAGGTTTGTTCTTGACAAGATGCCGGTCAATTTAATTTGCAAATGAGCATCACCCTCGCGGATTAATGATTTTAACGCGATAGCGTTAGGGAGCTCATATCGCAGATAAGCCGATGTCGGTGGCGTGACTGGAAAATCTTGATTGGTCGATAGGGTCATGACGTCACAGTAACATGCTCTCGCTGCAGGAATTTCAAGCAACCCGCAATACTCACGTGAAACGTGACATCACGCGTGGAATGAATTCAATTTATTGTTTATTTAATGAGATGAAGATTTTAGCCCCATAATTTGGGGCCGGCTACTTCAATGCTAGTAATGGGGTAAAGTATGATATGATATGTTCAATATTTATGAAATCTGGGCAGAATGAGTAACGAAGTAAACTATGAACGTGCTGCGTTAATATCACAAGCAAGTGCACTTTGAGAAGTACGACATGTACAGTAGGCTACAGTGGTACAAAATATGTGTAATTAAATCCTTCTATACCAGTAGATCGTATTCATTGAACGTAATATTTGGCTTCTATCTTTGAGTCCTTGAGAAATGCAGTTAGTAACGCTAATGCACGCTTTTGTTTCTTTAAGTCGGGCCAAGGACCTAACACTTCGGCGACAGAAAATGGACGATTGTCGAGCATCCCGAGACTAATAATTAAAACATGACATGTAATGAGAATTAAAGGTCACTGTATGTCTCAAAAGATTTCGCTTTATAAAGTAATTCCTTTGCCTTAAAGAAAAATTTCAAAACTTTTAGGCGGGATTCGGAGCCCATGACCCTTCGGTTGCGAGTGAGACACTGCTCCTGACCAGGCCACGCGAGGCACACTTGCACGGCGAATGAGAAGGCGATGCGAACGAGACCCGTTTAAACTATCGGGTTCCATTTTAAGCGTCTTCTAAGTTTTTGTTTTGTGAAGTAAACCGAAGTAGTATTTTATGTTCTACTCAACATGGCTGCTACTTAATTGGACACTTTCTGACGGTTTGCGTTCGTAATGGTCATAGTTCCACCGCGTGCCTCAGTGTACTTTGTTTTTGTCTAGCCCACAGACACATAAAAGTTATGTTCACCACAAAAAAAGGCGATAACAGACTTATATGTTTGATAAGTTATATGTGTGAAGAACACGTAGTTATTTAAATTAGCTTCGAAACCAGAAATGTGTGTAAGGCTGTCCCAAATCACTTACAACGTGCCTGTCGAGGATAAAAACGCCGGAAAATATTTGCAGAGCACCTTTCAGATATTTGGGGGAGGGGGGGGGGATTTGCTTTAGGGTTGGTCGGCCCCTTTATTATGTTGTCAAAGCTTCAGTTAGTATTAAATATATTTTTATAATGATCCATAAATTTTCTTTATAACGTTCACAAAACCGCTTGAGACCGACACGGAAGGGACGATACTCGAAACTACGCGAGCTGTTGAGTCAGCGTAAACGTGTTTTTGTTTGCTGATTGGCAGTGCGAAACATCGGGTTGCTGGGTATGCCAAAAAGACTCTATGCTCACATGACAGATCGGACAGGCAAATACACGAAATGTGCAAAAAGAGAGGAATAATTAATGGTATTTTTCAGAATAATTCCTTACAGAAAGCCTTACTACAAAAAGAGATGCATAAAGATGCATGCAATGAAATTCCTAATTATACATAAATAGTCGCGAAGAACAGATAAAGATTCTTAAAATCCTAATATAAATCACATTTATCAGCTTGCATGAGCTCGAAACTTCGTGAAATATGGCCTCGGGAGGGTAATGTTATATTCGGGAGGCTAATGTTATATTACCTGCAGTTGAATCGGGCCCTCACTTGACAACTCTATGCTTCAACAGTCATGCGCTCTAGCATTTCTCTGGGCTGCCGTATATCATCGCGAGACTGCTATAAATACTGCACAACTTTACTATCAGGACATCTATTGCTAGTGTTGCGAACATCGCATTTCACCAGAAAGCTGAACTGTTTAACATGGTATGCACGTGACGTCATCACACTCTATGCTGGTGGTCATTGTGATTTCGTCTTTCTGAGAAAATCAAATTTCATTATGCAAAATGCACGCTGAAGGAGGTTCACGCTCAGTCAAAGCCAAGTATATTTGAAAGGCACGTTATTATTCTTAGTATTCTTAGTGCATCGTCATGAGCAATGGCGCGAGCATCTGGCACGACAACAACGTGCTTTTTGGCAAGAGTGTTTTTGAAAACAAAGTAGTTTCCGGGGCCACGCACTTTGGTCTGCGCCAAAGATGCAGGGAAGAGGAACCTTTACAACACAGGAGGTTTCTAAAACTAGCACCCCCCCCCCCCACACACACACACACGCACACAAGCTCACACACACACACGCATTTCTTCTTTTTTGTTGCTTCTCCAGAGAATATATTGTATTCCTGAGGAATTGCCTCCTCCCTCTGGGTGTATTAATTCGTCAATTATATTTGTCACTTGTTAACAGCAACCCTCCATTGCTTTTATTTTGCATCCCGTGAAGTTTAAAGGGGTCATAAAACGGGGGGAGGGGTGGGGGGGTAGCGGGTTGGAATGTTCATGACTTTTCAGAGGCGTACTGGTCCTAGTCTGGCCTAGGGTGCCTTAACGTGCGCTTTGTTTAGGGTGGTGGGTCAGGTCAGGTCAGACAACGTTTATTAAGAATTAAATTCAACTGGCGGATAACACTATGGTAGGGCCAGAGGGGAGAGGGTTATTGGGATGATGGAAGCGAGTAGGGTTGTGATTGTGGCAGCTACAAGTCTCTGCCGAGGTTGGCCGTCTTCAGAAAGTCGACCAGCGATCGGAGGATGAGGCGGCGTCGTTCGGGGTCTCCTGCAGGGTTTACCCATTCGTCGAGTGTTGAAGGTTTTCCTTCACGGTTGAGTGCTCCCAGGGCGTCATTGCGTTCTTGGTCAAGCTTTGAACATTCCCAGACCAAGTGTTCAGTGTCTGCCCTGAGATTCTCTAGGCAGTACTTGCACTGGTCTGGTTTTGGTACAAAGTCCGGATTCTTCTTCTTTTTAGAGTCCGCCCATTTCTTTGTTATTGATGGGGTGATTGCAGCTTCTGCTTGCAGTCTTCTTAGCAGGACGGATTCGTGTTTCGGAATTTTTTGGGAAGGCTTTCCCGTGCCACGTCTGTGTGCTTGTCGATATTTTTCTTCAGGGCGATCCTGGCTGCTTTAATTTCCTAAAAAGGGTCGTTGTGATGTTATAGGTTCAGGTCAAACCGCCGAAGGAGGAATTCAGTCACACCGTGAGCTTTGATCAAGATATATATATTAAAAAAAAAGAAAAATAATAAACGTTCTAGTTATATACAAATGTACAAGTCAGAAGCGGTCTCACTTTCGGTCCGTCCTCGTGTGGCTGGGGGGTCTTGGTTCGGTCTGGTTTTCAACGGAGCTTGGTTGTCGGTGAGTGGTGTTCCTTGTGTTCCTTGGTGATGGTCTCGGATGTTCTGCTCCGGGACACCACCGAAGTCGTTGATCGCTCCTCGGTGGTGGTCTGGGATGCTATGCTCCGGGCCACCGCCGAAGTCGTTGCTCGTTCCCCCCAGCGGCTACTTCGGGTCACTGCCGAATGCCTCGTTCATGCAGGATGTTGATGCTCTGGTTGCACACCGCCAAGCTGATATTTCACCCGACAGGAGCACCCTCGGGACGTCGCCGGGTATGCTTCCACCTGGACGGGTTACGGCCGAACAAGACCCCTTCGTCTTCTCCTTCGCCCCCTTCTCCTCCGACCACCTTCCTCGACGTTTTCTTCTTCTGCTCCATTTCTCTTTTGTAGCACGACATTTACCCCCTCCTCCAGAATTTGGTCGTACTAAATGTTCACACCACGTTAATGCCTCCTGCCTTTTTTTTTTCTTTTTTTTTTTTTCATTTACGTCCCAGTGTTGGTTCACCAGTTTGCGAATCTCTTTCACACCCTGAACGTCCTATATCTGGCCCGCACCCAGTTCACAATTTCAGGTGCACCAGCTCATCAGCTACATTTCAGCTGCAGAAATTAAAACACTTCTACCCATTACTAGATCATGGTATACTTCCATCATGCGTATACATATTATCATATCTAATTTTTTTTTCACGCTACCCTTTTGTGTCGTTTAAACTCTGCTCAAGTAGTCCGCCCCGATATTGTCTTTGCCTTTTATATACTTTATCCTAAATGTAAACTCTTGCAGAGATAAACTCCACCTCATTACCCTTGCGTTGTTGAGTTTCGCCTTATTCAAATATTCTAGCGATTGATGGTCCGTCTCAACTACGAGTTATTTTCCGTACAGGTAAATAGCATATTTACCAATTGTCCACACGAGTGCGAGGCATTCACCTTCTATAGCCGCGAAGTTCTTTTCGCTCGCGCTAAGTTTTCTACTGCCATATAACACTGGGTGCAGCATGCCCTCGTGCTCTTGCAACAGCACTGCTCCCAAAGCTTCGTCTGATAAATCCGTACGCAGGACGAATTGCTTAGACACATCGGGCGCTAACAAAATGGGTGGTTCTGCCAGCCTTCTTTTAAGCTCTTTGAAGCTT
>JABSTQ010007771.1:0-16610 GCA_013358835.2 Ixodes persulcatus
AATGAACCAACGCCTGATGGTCCGTACGAATCTTGAAATGGCGACCCCAAAGGTACGTGTGCCATCGCTCGCACGCCCAAATGCATGCCAATGCTTCACGTTCACCAACCGAGTACTTTCTTTCAGCTGGTGACAAGCTGCGAGACGCGAAAGCAACTGTGCGGAGCTCGTGGCCATTTTGCTGCTGCAGGACAGCTCCCAAACCGCAGTCTGAAGCGTCGGTCGACACGATGACTGGAAGTGATGGATCGAACATGTGGAGAACTGTACTCGAAGAAAGCATTTCCTTGACTCTCCGAAAACTGCTGTCTGCTTCAGCTGACCAGATGAAAGGCTCATTCTTGCGAAGCAGAACGCGCATAGGCTCGACCACTTCGGCCAAGCGTGGAACGAATTTGGAATAGTATTCGACAAGCCCTAGGAACGACCGGAGGGCAGCAACATCTGTTGGCACTGGAGTGTTAATTATCGAGTCCACTTTCTCTGGAAGCGGTGCGATACCTTGTGCCGTGACCTTATGGCCTAGGAAGGAAAGTTCTGGAACGTCGAAGAGGCATTTGTTGTTCAACTTCAGGCCTGCGTCCTTGACCTTCTGCAAGACCGTTTTTAGATTCAAAAGATGTTCTTCTGCACTTTTCCCAAAGACTATCACATCGTCAATGTAGAACAACACTCCAGAGCAGCCATCAAGAATTATGGCCATCATCTTCTGAAATGCCGCTGGGGCAGAAGCTAACCCAAAACAAACTCTTTTGAATCGGAAGAGGCCTTCATGTGTAATGAAGGCTGTCAGATCCCTGCTGTCAGGGTGCAAAAGAACCTGATGGTAGGCGCAAGCCACGTCAAGCTTTGAGAAGTGTGTCGCGCCTACCAATGCATGAAGAAGTTCCTCTGTGTGAGGCAATGGGAAGCTGTCTGGTACAATAGCCTTGTTAGGCTCCCGAAGGTCAACACAGATTCTGAAGCTGCCATCTTTCTTGTCAACGACAACAATGGGGGAAACCCATTCAGAAGCATCGATAGGTTCGATGATGTCAAGGCTCAGCAACCTGCGAAGTTCATCTGCTACTGGTTCCCGGAGTGAATATGGGAGACGACGAAGCTTCGAAATTACCGGCTGCACGCCTTGCCGAGTTTTGACACGATGCGTGAATCGCTTAGCAAGGCCCAACTCAGGACTGAAAAGTGAAACGAAGTCGGGTGCCAAGGCTGGCGGAAGGTTTGCTTGCCTCGGTTGCTCTCTTGACTGCGTTGGAATGTGAGAAGGTGTCGGGTCATTGACACGCGGCGGCGGGGCGACGGACGTGTGCAGGCACTCGAGAGTGGAGCCCTGAATTCGAAGATTTAGAGCCTTAATGCCGTCGAGGCCAATCAGACAGGTTCCTTGGCGAACGATGTAGAAAAGAAGTGGTGCAGAGCGCCCTTTAAATTGAACGTCTGCCTAGAAACACCCTAGCACGGAAATTGGACGCTTAGAAAAATCAAGCAAGGTGACGTGCGGAGCTGGAAGGAGCAAAACGCTTTCAAAATGTCGACGAAATGCGTGTTCAGACAGAATCAAGACAGACGACCCCGAGTCAACAAGAAATGTCAAGCTGACATCCGCTACGCCCAATTTTATGTAAATCGCTCTGCGAGCAGAATGCTGCACGGTCAAAACTTGCTCAGAACTTCCACTTGACAAAACATCGCCATCAAAATCAAGTTCACGAACCCTGCCTTGCGTTTGTCGCTTGCGGTTGCATACTTTCTGAAAGTGGCCCTTGACGCCGCAAAACGAACATTTCTTTCCCTGCGCTGGGCACTGTGACGCTGATGCGCGGTGGTTCCGCGAGCCGCACCGAAAACAGTGAGGTGAAACGGACCTGCTATCTCTGTCTCGCCGAGGGGGGCGGTGAACCTGCGACGCACGTGAACCGCTCGCTTTCCTTGAAAAGTTCTGCTGACAATGCTCTTTTGGCTGTGAACTGGTTTTTCGCGAAGAATGCGGACGACGCACAGAAACAGGCTCGACTGAAGCAGAGAATTCCTTTAGTTCTTCAGCTGCTTGCTCAAACTGAAGAGCGATTCGTACTGCGCTCTCGAACGACAGGGAGGAACCCTCGAGTAGGAACCGTTCACGTACGCGATTGGAAGCAACGCCGGCAACAAATTGGTCACGGAGAGCCTCATCTTGTGAATTGAACGAACAATGCGAAACGAGCTGCCGTAAAGCAGCAACAAAGTCATGAACGGACTCGCCTGCGTGTTGGTTGCGGCGGTGGAAACGATGACGCTCGACGACTACGTTGCACGACGTCGAAAACTGCTTCCGTAAGGCGGCGAGTGCAGACTCGTACACGTCAGTAGTGGCCGCGGTAGGCTTATCTTGAACTGCCGGTGCTGCGGCGCTTGACCCTGCAGGTAAAGTCCGGAAAACACGCTGCCCTTCCGCCCCCAAACAATGCAGAAGAATGGCCTTGCGTCGCTCTGGTGGGCACTCAGCTGCTCCGGACGCTAGAATGTAGACTGTAAAAGTCTGCTCCCACTCCTCCTATGGCAGTGACGGACGGCCGGGCGTCTGGAGGAACGGCGGCGGCGGAGCGAGGCCGGGGAAGCTCATGGCGGGGCGGTCGTAGCCGGACGGTACGGGATGCCGAAGGTAGCTTGGAACGGGCTACATCCTCGTCGCCAATGTGATGTTTTCGAAGGACGGACGGAAACAACCCCAGCAGAACCGCCGTTCCAAAAGCCCTTTATTCTGCACGATACATCAAATATATACACAAAGGAAGGACGCGCCCCCTGGGGGTGAAAGAACACAAATAAATACCGAAACTGAATATAACAGTTTCCTCTTTATTTTGTGCACAAGTTCGCCCCACTAAACGTTTAGTTTCTTCAGTTATCATCGCCTCATCAATTGTCCTTCGTGACATTTCTGGGCTACAGCAAATAAGCGCGGCAGTTTCTGTTTATCGTATGCCTTTCTAAAGATAAGAAGTAATAAAGGGCTAATTTCTTTTTTAAACAATTGGTAGAACTCCGCGCAAAGACCGTCAGGACCCGGTGTTTTTTGCCGTGCTAACGAGTCGATTGCTTATTCAACTTCACCTGGGGTGTATCTCAAAACGTCCCATTCGCATTTGAACCGTGCAAATTCGTCCCATTCTCATTTGGTCCTTCTCGTTTGAACCTTCTCATCAAATACGAATCGCGTTTTTCGCAACTGGGCCCATTCTCATTTCGCCCGCTATCTGAAAACGTCCCATTCGCATTTTGACCGTGCGCATTTCGTCCCATTCTCATTTGGTCCGCCTTGTTTGAACCTTCTCACAAGATCCAAATTGTATTTTTCGCAACTGGACCCATCCTTATTTCACGCGTTCCTGCTACGACCAAATGGCACTAGTTCGGCATGCTTCAAACGTCGTTATGCCTTTGCGGTTTTGTTGGTGAGCCTTACCTTGCTTAGGCCCCCAACATACCATCAGATATATGCTATGTGTAGAGGTACGCACTGAGAATCGTACAATGACGCCTGCTTCCCTTCCTCTAAGCAAACGAGAAAAAAAAAGCGATGAACATTTAATTTGGAAACTTTGTTTGAACAGAAATAGCATACATAATAGCAGTGGTTCTCAACCATTGATGTTTCGCGGACCCCTTGTAGAAAGGCGGAGATGATGGAGGACCCCGTTCGGGGTGAGGGGAATAGAAAGGTATAGGTTATCATGATAATGATTTAATAAATGAATATAACTAATTGCTAGTGTGAAGTAGACTTATCTTATTGACATACACACGAGAGTACTCAACCGAAAATTTGAACGTTTGTTCTCAACGTGAAGAAAGACAACTGATACTACCGTGCTTGACTGTTGAGACAGGGCTTCGCGGAACCCTATGATGCCTTCACAGACTCCCATTTGAGAACCACTGCATTATAGAAGTGGTGGCATTGTCCCAAGTCAAAAGACCTCAAACAACGTGACACTTCGGTATATGGTCTGGCTGCGATAAATAGTTGATCTGTTTTATTGTCAGCTATTAGCTTTTCACGACGACCTCGACGCACTGCTAAACTCCTTAGCAGGGAACGTATGCCTGTAGCGTAGCACACACACCAGGCACGTATCCAGGGGGGAGGCCCATGGGGCCCGGCTCCCCCCTCCCCCGAAATCTTCCATTTTGCTGGGACCTCCTCTCCCCTCTCCCCCTCATACAGCATTTTGTCATGGGCGGCCCCCCCCCCCCCCCGAAACAAAATCCTGGCTACGTGCCTGACACACACACACACACACACGCACAAAATATATCAATGTATGATTAATATTGCCCTCAAAAACGATTTTGGTATGAAAAGAGTCAAGTGCGACGGGTCAAAGCGAGATATTTTTGAGAATGGCGGTTTTGAAAAGGGCCAGGGGAAAAGGGCGAAGCGAGAACGGGCCCAAATGAGGAGGGTTGGAATGCGAAAGACGAAACGGGAAGGGCCAAATGCGACGGGCCAAAACGAGAAGATCTTTTTGAGAATGGTTGTTTTGAGAAGGGTCAAGTAAGAAGGGCGAAACGAGATCGGACTCAAATGAGGAGGGTTGAAATGCGAAGGACGAAAAGGGAAAGGGCCAAATGCGACAGGTCCAAGAGAGAAGATCTTTTTGAGAATGGTTGTTTTGAGAAGGGCCAAGTGAGAAGGGCGAAACGAGAACGGGCTCAAATGATAACCACCCCTTCACCTGTGGTTATACCTCCTTCCAGCCATGTTTTCATCTCCTCAGTTAGTTGAGGCATGGACCAAAGAAGCTCGTCTAGTTTTGAAAACCCTTTTCGAGGCGGCTTTTTGCCAAATAGTTGCCCATAATATTCGACAAAGGCGCTCTTAATATTATCTTTATCACTACTGATCTCCCGATTATATTCTATTTCGCAAATGTCTTTATACAGGGCATACCTTTTAGATGCGGAGCATCTCTTGCTCGGGTCTATGTCCCGCGGCGTCGTAGTCCGCACTCACACTACGCATGCGCAACTCTCCTCCTTCCCTCTCTCCAACAGCTGCGCGTTACTCTCTCCGCTCTCTCTCTCTACCAGCTGCGTGCACTTCGCGTGCGTTCACTTGTACTCACACCTCGCGCGCATGCGCAACTCTCCTCCTCTAGTCTCCTCTCCTTCAAGTGTAAATATAAGCAGCGGTAGCGCGCTGCGCGCGTTCAGTTCAGCGCTGTTGACTCCACTTCACTCCGTTCTTCCGAAGAAGTGTGATGGAAGCAACAGTCCCGTCAGTTAGTGGGTTGGCGCAAGCAAGCGTCAGCACCACCCCACAAACTAACAGCAACGCTACGTCCACTGAAGACAAAAACGTTACTAACAACGTTACTAACACCGTTAATAACGATCCGTGATGCTCCGCATCTCCCCATGGTTCCCCTCGGGAAGATGGTGTAATTTGTTTCGTCAGTCAAGGCTTCCTTGGTCGGTTGCTACCCTAGAAGAAACTTTTCGGACCGTGAGCGTACAACTGCCCCTTTATATTTGTCTTTGTATAACTTTCCTAATTTTGACTTCACAAATCGTATATCCTCAAGGCCTGCGCCAGGATTTGCACTTTCTGCTTGGTAAAAGGACTAAGTTTCTTTGCACTTGACGTTCACAAGCTCTAAGCTGATACTTAATATTGCTAGACCTTTCAGTTGCGGTCAATTTAACATCTTCTTTAAACATTCTCAAAATTGATTTAGGCCGATTTCTGTTTCCCCCACCTCTTTTAGGAGCTCGGATACAATACTTACAAATCGTTCATCTTTTAGAAGTGCGGTGTTGATTTTCCAAAGACTCAGGTGAATTTAAAGCTCGTTTTTTGTTTGTTCCTAATATAAACGGTTACGAGACAGTGATCGGTAAAAAATATCGGTTTACCGCGATATCCGTGTACTTGCCATATAATGTCAAAGGGCACATAAATGCGGTCCAGCCGGGCGCATAATGAGGCTTGATAATGAGTATCGATATTCATTCCTTGCTCCGTTCATTGTGCCTACGTCATTGAGCCCACATGAGTCGACGATATCTTTTAGGAGGGCCCCACTACTAGAGCACTGCGCGGGTCGGAATTTCTAGGCCCGGCCCGACTCGGCCAGGTAGAGGCACGGCCCGGGCCCGACCCGAGTCCGATAGAATATTTAATTTCTGGGCCCGGCCCGACCCGGCCCGGAAGAGACACGGCCCGGGCCCAACCCGGGCCCGGTAGAATTTTTAGACCGAAGCTTGAGCCCGGCCCGAGCCCAACAATTTTTTTTTTTTTTAATATAAACCTGAGCCCGGCCCGAGCCCGACAGATTATATAAATCAACCCGAAAAAGTTTGCAGGCTTCAACCTAAAAACTGTGTAAGCATTAAGCGAGCATATTTGATTTAAATTTTATTCAAACTTAGACCAAATTTTTTCGACACGATAAATATCCCGACTTAGACAATGTATTTTCCAGAATATGGGCGAAATGTGCACTTCATAAAGGATTTTGAGAAAAAACAACAACAACAAAAACCAACAACAGGGTAATATTTTATTTATGCATTTCTTGAAGAGATGTTGGACTTTGTTATTCAACTCGTTTCACAGAGAACTTTCATCTCTACATGACTTTGTGAAGAAACAATCAGAATCACGCTATAAGCATCTTCAAAAGGCTGTATAAGCAGAAAATTGTCTATGGTAGTTAGCTTATTTTTGGTGGTATAGTCAGGCCCCCCGCACAAAGTCCAAAGTCAAGCTCACGCTTTTCTTGTTTCTTTTTTTTTTTTTTTTGTAGTTTGAAAGGCGGAGGGAAAAGACACTCATGTTGTGCCCTGCCACTTGAGTGCTCTCGTTTTCTTGACCGCACTTTCCCACTATATGCTGGTGGAATCATATACGTTTTCTTTTATCAACGTAAAAACTTTCCAAAGGCAAGACGTCTTTCTTTTTTTTTTAGATGGCGCCGTAGTGAATTTTTATTCCGCCTATTTGTTTTCATTGAACCTAAAAGATCAATGAGCACACTCTTTGTTATCAACAATTCAGAATTTGCGGCACACAACTGCCCAGCCACGGCCCAGGCCTCCCCGGGCCGACACGGCCCGATAGATATTTTGTTCAAACCCGAGCCCGGCCCGGGCCCGAGAAAATGCCTGCTACCCGGCCCAAGCCCGGCCCGCGGGCCGGGCCGGGCTCGGGCTTTCGGGCTGGCCCGGGCCCGTGCAGTGCTTTACCCACTACTATCGCTTCTCGTCGACCGCGAGGCTCTATCGCGTTCATCGCAGACACTGTTAAAGTCGCCCATTAGAACCACAAACTTTTTGCATTCCACATAATCGCGCAATAATCTAAAAAAACTGTTCTCGTTCCTGCACATTTTTAGGTGCGTGAGCGGTGGGAGCAGGTGTAAAGGGGTAAAAAAGCTTTAATTTGGTAGAAAAGGGGCTGGGTTACAAGTTCGTTAACACACGAGGCTCAGGGCGGCTCTCCACGCTACACTCTTAGAAAAAAGGGGACCAAAAGGAGGTAACAGACCGCCTTTACCACCCTCCTCTCGGCCAGGGGTGAAGCGCTCCGCTTGTTACCTCCTCAGGCACAGCAAACACGAAAAATGCGGTGCTACCAGGTGAAGTTCGCCGCGTAGGGGCACCAAGGAGTCATGTATTACCTCCCAGAGGGTGCACCTGTTTTGCACTGCCAAAGCCTGGGCGCTGCGATTGGCTATGGGAAGGCGCAAACGAGTTCGCTAATTGGTCTCCTCGTATGACACGTGATATTGCGCGCATGCGTGGGAGAGCGCCTGCCCGGCCGCCGGGAGCGTCGGTGGGGAACGCGCCGACAGTGCCGGCATAACGGTCTTCTCGAACGTTCGACGGAGGCGTCCCAGCGCAGGAACGTCCTTTATTGTTCTGTTCAGCTCAGTCTCTTCTTACGAGGTCACCGAGAGCGCTGGATTGACTTCAGTCGAAGATCCAAGTCGTGTGCACCTTATGCAGGTAAGGAAATGTTCTGCACGGGCGGCAGTTGGCGTCGGGTATGACCGCCCGGGAAGACGACCCCCGTCTTTCTTAGACAAAGGGTTGGCGGACATGTTGGCACGTCTGAAGGCGTCGAGCGTTCGATAAAATTAGTGTGTAGCGCGAACGCAAACAGGGTTTAGACCATCGAAGTTCATAAGGAGCAAGAACAGGAATGACTGTCGCTTGCACTAGCGCATATTTAGAAGGTTGACATACGATAACCAGTGGCGTAGCCAGCAGCTTTTCCCGGTGTATGTGTGTGCGGGTGGAGGAAGGAGGAGAGCCGGTGGAGGTGGAGGAAGGAGGAGGAGGAAGGAGGAGAGGAAGGAGGAGAGCCGGGAGGCCGGCTCGCCGAGCCGGCCTCCCGGCTCATGATGAGGCCACAAGCCTCAAAATGAAGAATTAATGGGAGGCGGTTAAGGCGTGAGGGGTATGAGGTTTTCTTTTTTTTTTTTTTTTTTTGGGGGGGGGGGGGGCCGTTGGTGTGTCGCGTTCGGACGTTAAATTGAGCATTTGATCAAATATTTAAAAATCTCAAAAGATTTTTTTTTTTTTTTTCGCAGAGCAGTAGTCGATTAGGCATTCATTGGCGGCACCGGCCAACCGGGGCGATTAATTCTGAACGTCGTTGATATTTGTAAAAGTCAGTGTTAAACACTGGTTTTTAATATCAACGTTGTTTGTTTTTTTTTTTTTTAATTTAACGATGTTTAATAAATAGTTTGGTAAAATGTCACTTTACCTTGAAATACCAAATATAAATGTCTGAGCTAATTATTTGTGCGCTTCGCAAACATGAATAGTAGTATATTACGGAATAAGGTCATGAAGTTGTTACACGCAGCGAGGCTAGCAGTTATATTGTCTTGGCATTTTCTTTGCCTGTGATCAGGCATTTCTTAAACTCTGATTATTTAGTAGGCGAGTTAGATACAACTCAAGTTTGCATTATTTGAAGTTGATTGAATATATTTCTTTCGTCCTGCGGCAACGTTGTGTGGTGATTTCGTCGAGGGTACTGGATGGCTGCTACCTTGGACTCATCTCGTGACAGTTCTTTACACTGCTTACTGCAGGTAAGCGGAGTCCGATATTTTATTTTGATTTTCTTGTTCCCATTTGTGCACTTAAAATGGGGCTCTTGATTTTTATGTTGATTTTGTGTGTCTGCTGTTCGTTCATTTCTGAGAGAAAATTGAGGGTATACTTCGAGTAAATAAATTAGAGTAAGACACACAAGGCGCTTGAGTGTGTCTTTTTCGATGTTATTTTTTTGTGTTTTCGTGCTTGTGTGCTGTTCTCCTCATGTCTAAATAAAACATAGATTCAATTTTAAATTTTATTCTGGCAAATTACTTCGGCAAAAAAATTTACATATTTGCCGAAGTTCGACATTCGGCAGTTAGAAATTATTCGTGCGCTTCGCAAACATTAATAGGAGTATATTACGGAATAAGGTCATTACGTTGTTGCCGGCAGAGAGACTAGCAATTATAGTGTTGTCTTGGCTTTTCTTTTTTTTTGCGTGTGATCAGACTTTTTTTTAAAGTCTAATCATTCAGTAGGCGAGCTCAAGTTTGCATTATTTGATGTTGATTGAATATATTTCTTTCGTCCTGCGGCAACGTTGCAGGGTGATTTCGTCGAGAGTACTGGATGCCTGCTACCTTGGACGCATCTCGTGACAGTTCTTAACACTGTTTACTGCAGGTAAGCGTAGTGCGATATTTTATTTTGATTTTCTTGTTCCCATTTGTGCACTTGAAATGGGGCTCTTGATCTTTATGTTTACTTTGTGTGTCTGCTGTTTGTTGATTTCCGAGAGAAAATTGAGTGTATACGTCGAGTAAATAAATTAGATTAAGACACACAAGGCGCTTGAGTGTGTCTTTTTCGGTGTTATGTTTTTTGTGTTTTCGTTCTTGTGTGCTGTTCTTCTCATGTCTAAATAAAACATAGATTCAATTTTAAATTTTAATCTGGCAAATTACTTCGGCAAAAAAATTTACATATTTGCCGAAGTTCGACATTCGGCAGTTAGAAATTATTCGTGCGCTTCGCAAACATTACTAGGAGTATATTACGGAATAAGGTCATTACGTTGTTGCCGGCAGAGAGACTAGCAATTATAGTGTTGTCTTGGATTTTTTTTTTTTTTTTTGCGTGTGATCAGACTTTTTTTTAAAGTCTAATCATTCAGTAGGCGAGTTAGATACAACTCAAGTTTGTATTATTTGAAGTTGATTGAATATATTTCTTTCGTCCTGCGGCAACGTTGCAGGGTGATTTCGTCGAGGGTACTGGATGCCTGCTACCTTGGACAAAACTGCAGGTTAGCGTAGTCAGATTTATTATTTTGATGTTCTTGTTCGCATTTGGGCACTTGAAATGAGGTTCTTGATTTTTATCTTTTCTTTGTGTGTGTGGTGTTCATTCATTTTCCAGAGAAAATTGAGGGTATACTTCGAGTAAATAAATTAGAGTAAGACACACAAGGCGCTTGAGTGTGTCTTTTTCGGTGTGTTCTTTTTCTGTGATTTCGTCCTTGTGTGCTGTTCTTCTAATGTATAAATAAAACATAAATTCAATTTTAATCTGGCAGAGCACTTCGGCAAAAAATATTTGCATATTTGCCAAAGTTCGGCAGTTAGGTTTGACGGTCATAGGGATCTGCTGTGGTGCTGAGTAGCTAATGTGGTGTAGCGCTCTGTGGTGTATATTCTTCCTCTGCCCTTGTCTTAGAGCGCAATCATGTTTTTTTTTTTCACGTACAATACCAACTCGCCCAACAATCAGCACTTGTATATACTAACCTGCTACAGTAGTTGTACCCCTTTGACTAAGATCTGTCATAAGAACTTGAGATTGGGCGAGTTGGGTATTCATGTTTTTCGACGTAGCGCACTCGAGAAACTGTCACTCAAGCATTCACACACCCAAAGAACACACCGTGCGTGTGTTCTTTGGGTGTGTGAATGCTTGAGTGACAGTTTCTCGAGTGCGCTACGTCGACAAACAAAAATAAGATTTGTTAGTCACCTAAGTAAATCGGGGTGACAAATTTAAACATGACCGGTGAATACAAAGTGCCTACGATTACCACCCGCAGTGTGATAATTTTAGTCAGTGGTAATTAGTCAACAGTTAAACTGGTCACGTCTGGTAAGTATGGTCGATGCTTTATAATGCTGGAATCAGAGGCCCATCAAATGCTCCAAATGCGTCTTAGAAAAATCTAATATTTCTTCGCAGTTCTTCAAATTCGGGATGATATGTTTCAACTTCATATAACATGATTTCCACATTTTTTTTGGTTCCAGACAGGCAGTGCAATCTACCCGGTGGCTGTCAGCTCAAGCCTAATTAATCCTGAGGCGCCCAGCTATGTGGCAGTGGAGGGAGACCTCGAAGCCGCGTCGCCTGCTGAGGCAGTCCTGGTTGCATTCTGCCTCTAGATCATCTTTAGCCATGACTAGAGCCCCGAAAGTGTTGCTCCAGATGCCTTTATTGCGCTTAGTGGTTTCATCTTAGAACTTTTATAAGATGTCTAGTCATGCCATTGATTTTTATGCCATTTTGTTTGGGACAGCCACAATAAAACATTGTCATGTACTTTCACAACTAGGCCGTCTTCATCTATTATAAGGCCCACCTTTGAAGCACGTACTATCACACCCACAAAGGGCCATAGTACCTTTCTTTAGGGGGTAACAGTGATTCTATCAAGTGTGCATTTAACCTGTAATAAGGTGGTGAACTGGGCCAGTTGGTTGCTGTTATACATGATGGGGAAAACAGCTCGGAAATCGCGGACTACGAAGAACAAACACGACAGGACAGCATTTTTCTGTCATGTTTGTTATTCGTAGTCCGCGATTTCTGAGCTGTTTTCCTCATCGTGTGCATTTAACCCCAAAGTGCATCATAGTTCCGTCCAAAAAGAAGTAAAAGCAGCGCCCTCAATTACGTCGTCTTACCTCTCAAAAGGATTGAAATTCCCTCCTAAAGGAGGTAAAGGTTGACCCTGAAAGGATGCACTTTTAACACCAAAAGGAACTAACGTTACCTCTAAAAGGAGGCAATGTTGCACCCTAACCTAGGGGGCAAGTTTGCACCCTCGTTGCAGGGGGTAACGATACCTCCAAAAGGAATTGCCCTGTGTGCAAGTCGATTACCCCCTTAAGCAGGGTACTACAGTGCCCTTTTTTTTAAGAGTGTACACGCGCGCTGGGGTGCCCAAGGTTGTTAGACCTGGTCTCGGTGTAGCCTGTCTGGAGCTCACATCAGCTCAGAGTGCATAAACACATATTAGCCGCCACTGGTCACCTGACACTGCAAACTCAAAACAGATAAAACGACCGCACTCGTCTGTATTATATGGAGGTTTGATAGTTTCACAGACTTTTTTAGGAAAAGAAGACCCCCCCCAAAAAAACCCACGGCGCGACTAACGCACACTTCGTATCGAAAAAGAAAGGGCTCAGGCTTCAGCAATGTCGTTGTCTGCCTCCATTTCCGTCTCTTGCGCTGCAAGGAAATCTGGTTGCTCATCAGAAAAACACGTTGCAACTGATACTGTTTTCTTCACGAATTTCACCACCGAACACTTAAGGTGGCAAACTGAGAGCGATGCTAATTTTGTTGCAATCGACCCAGCCCCGAAAAGGTAGCAAGCATTAAACGAATGGGTCACACATGGCACAAACTAAACAGAAATTTCTGTCCATCTTACTTGCATTGTGACACATGTTCCAGGAGCCAAGGCTGCCATACAGTTCACCACAGGTCTCTAGATGTTTCACTAACCCATGGGGCTTGAGGTTTGTCGTGGTAATGGACCCTCTTGGCCATCGCGTCCGCCATTTATCTCGCACCGTTGCCTGAAGACTCGTCGGTTGGCCGCCCTCCTGCGTAGCTGGTGGTTCCATAGTTCGCTTCGCAGAGCCGTTCAAGGCTTCCATGTCGTCAGCGGTGTCTTCTTCGTTTTCATTGCCCTCGAAGGCCCCGGACACTGCTTGTGAGCCGCCGCCTTTTGGACTTGGTTCAAGGGGCAACAGGCGGCGTGCTGGCTCGCTGCCTGCTGGTTGAGCGACAGCTGTGACCGTTGGCGATTCCGCGGTGAACGATGTTGTCGGAGTATGGGCAGAAGTGCCTGCGGTTGCGCCGTCTCGGCTCAGAGGCCCGAGGCTTTCAGGGGCTTCACCTTCCGCTTCTTCTGTTTCTGCCTGGTCCATGGCGTGCTCTACCCTTTCGTCCTCTATTACAGAGTGCGTCACGTCTGCGTACGTCCTCACGCACTCTTCCCTGGTGTGCCCAAAGTGTCGGCAGCTCTTGCAGCGATGAACACGACATTCTTTACGGATATGGCATGCCATTCGGCAACGAACACAGAGCAGTGCTTTTCCTGGTGCCAGAACTAAGACCGTGCATCCGGGCAGTCGAAGTTGGTGCGGTAGGTGTTCAGTGGTGACGCCGTCCTTTAGCGTTTACCTCACTGTCCTTGTGGTCGACTGCACCGCCTCGAGCCCGTTGACGCACCACGTCTCCCTGGTGACTTCTTCAACCTTGCCAAACCGCTCTAGGTCTTCTTTTAATGTTTTCGTCGGGCTGATGAAATGGTATCCAATGCAACTTGAGTCCCACCTCCGATTTGTTCGGATCAATCACCAGGCAACGCCTCTCCTTGACCTCTAAGGTTTGAGAGTTCACCAACCTTTGCTTGGCAGAGAGCGACTTGAGGGTCACCATTCATACGTGGTTCATTTGGTAAGAACCAACGCCTCGATCTCTCCAAGCACTCCGGCGTTATTGAGTTCGTTCTTAAAATCCTCCAATGCGGTAAGGACGTGCACCAGTAACACAGTGCAGAAAAACGGAGTTTAAGGCGTGAACGCCCATTGGCAATGATGGCAAAATGATCCCATAGCCCTCGTTGCTTCACTCAGCCGAGATACCACGGCTATCAGTAGCCGTTAGAACCGCTCCTACGGAGCTCATGACGATGCGTCTTTACACTTCGGAAGCCGGAAGCCCGAACCTATTCGGACATGGGCGCGTTTGCACGGACACGCGCGTGGGTATACAAAGTGCATTAAGTAGAATGAAGCGCAGCTTGTATAGCAGATTAAAGGGGCCTGCAAGATAGAGCACACTGAACCATGTTTCGAATGAACCATCGATCATTTAAAGCACTACCTGATCTGAACTTTAGTGCCGACGGTGACAAAATTGGCATCCACAGACCGAACCGGCTAATATAGTGTAATCAAACGCATCAAGCCATTAAGAGTGCGCAATGATCGCCCATACTTACGTCCGAAGCACTCGTAATTGTGAGGATCGTCATCATTTTTAAAACAAAGTAGAAAATCAGAACTTTGCTCCTGCTAATTACAAACATCGCTCGCGATGGCTTCATGCAGTGGCGGATTCAGAGGGGAAGACCAGATGTCCTGACCCTCCCCTTTGAATTTCACGCGTGTAAAAATCATCTGATAACGCTGACCCCCTTCTCGAAACAGTTATCTGGCTGCAGGTTTTTGTAATTCTAGTTCTTTAAAGGTGTATTTCACCTGAGGACTTCGCCAGTTTGTTTTGCTATGTCGTCCCGGATAAGATCTTCAATCCTTCTGCGCGAGCTTGAACTCTTCAGCGGGTTTGCGCGCGCGAGAACTCTCCAGAGCGCGTCTCCTCCTGTTAATTAAAGTTACGCCGGCGTCGATCCCGTATGTGTTGAAAGCTCTGAAAATTTGGCCTATGCCTCCTATATCACTAATATTGTTTTAGAAATGTTTATCCTGTTACTGTCTCACACGTTATTTCTCGCTGGCGACATACAAGGCCAAAAATAGTGATGGGACCAGTGGCTTGATGCCTCGTTCCCACTTGTAAAACTGCTCAAATATAGAAACGTTTTGTTAATAGACCCTTTTCAAAAGTCAGAGTCACCTTGTGGCAGTCCCATGAGCTCCAATATTGCCGCTCTAATGGTGGTGATAGGGGATCTTTACTCGGCTAAATCAAGCACCCTCGATTTCGTGAGTCGAAGGTGACGTAAGGGGACCAACACCTTTTCCCCATTCTGCTCTATGCTTTCGAAGACGTTCGCATTTTCTGGTGTGGAGAAGCTGTGCAGTGCCGCCATTAGAGCGTCGGGTTTGGCTCTGCACAGGGTGGGTAAACTGACTTTCGGGAAGGGTCTATTGTTGTCGCCCAACGTGCCCGCGCGGCTACGTCATCTTGCGCGTTTTCGCAACTAGGATGAAATTCCATGCTAAAACGCGCTCTCGCTCGTTGTTCATGAGCATCTGCTGTACCGTAGCTGGCTTAGTAACCGCTCTCGTTTCATGATGAGTAGTCCGACTAATGATGAGGTTTTCTCTTGGAAACACTGAACTGCCACGCAGTTACTATAAAACAGGTGAAAATATGCACTGCCGAAAGAACGTGACCCATTTTGGCGTTTCGAGAATGCAGAAAACAACAGTGTACATACGAAACACAGCGTGTGTGCGGAACCATCGCATTCATTTAGCGCCAAAGTTATTCTAACGATCATTTTCAGGCAGTGTTCTTGCAGAGGAGGTGCCTCTCGTCGTAAAAGAATGTAAAAAAAAAAGGTGATTGTCCTTGCTGACAGGAAGACGGGCGAATGTTAGTGTACGCAGGACACGTCGTTCTCAGCTGGGACAAGACGTGAGATTCGCAAAAGCCACTTCCACCTTTGTAATCTGATGGGCTTGAAAGGAGCCGAAATATTTTTCCGGTATCAAAGATATTGCCTTTAGAACGACCGAGGAAATGAAGACTAAGAGGCGGAACACCGAAATTCATCGAAGATTTTCAGGTCAACATATGAAGTTTACGATGAAAATCGATAACACGTTGAGCAATCGGTGGGAAGGGTGGTTGGTATCATCACGCTACAATGGCTACGCAGTTTTAGATTCAGGGGAAAAAACATCAACTTGCCACTGTGTTTGTACGTCAAGACTCTCGTAAAAAAAGTGTATTCTTACACCCTTTGTCCCATATAATGCACCCCAAAACTTCAGTTCGACGTACAGCGCACTGACGTCAATCTGACGATACTAACTTTCACGAGAGGCTTACTGACTACAAAAAAGAAATCGGTGTTTTCTTGGCCCTACTGCAAAACCTCAGTGTTTTCTTTCTGGGGTTTTTGACACGTACTTTAGCTACTTATAGTGCGCTGTACGTAGAACTGACGTTTTGGGGTGCATTATATGGGACAGAAGGGTGTACCCTTTTTGTTTTTAGAGTGTATTATGAAGCGACAGGACTCTCACTAGTATCACTGACGAGACCTATTAAAGAAAGCCCGAGTGAGGGAGCTTGCGTATGTCACGCTTAGAATGGCGCTACAACTTGTTTTCCTGTTGCCGAGTCTGCAGTGTGCTAAAGGTTCACTGGCAACCTCAACATCGATACTTTTTTAATGTTTTGATACCTTGAAAAGGGCGTAGTAGAACCAGAAATAAAACATTATTGTAAAATCATTTCTTTCTAGAGTGTGAGACAGCATGTAAAAATGTTGGTCCTCTACCCCTTCAGGCTGGGCTCCTCCTCGCTTC
>JABSTQ010007772.1:0-51416 GCA_013358835.2 Ixodes persulcatus
ACAAACAAGCCAACTTTTGCCCGCACCGGGTGCGAACACTGGACGTGTGTACAAACCAACTTCACGTAGAGCGGACTGACGCCATACACAAACGTGCCGTTGCGGTGGCGGAGTTGTCGGTACGGCGCGTGCGCGGTGCCCAACATCAACCTGGGGTGGGCAAACGCTGACCCGTTTGTAAACAGCGCGACGGTCGATAAACAACAACCGATTATCGACCGAGGCATTTCTGCGAGGCAGAAGATCCTTCCGTTCTCACGAGGGGAAGAAGGAGAAGGAGGGAGAGGACACGGGGAGGAAAGAGCGAGCGAAAGTGGAAAGAGGGAAGCTCATACCCCGGGCTTCGAAACGAAGAAATGCGAACGTGTTGCAGCTTTCAAGAACGGAGAAACAGATTTCAGGAACTCCGCGTTTACCGTTTCCCTCGTATGCGAGCGAAAATTGAAGGGGGAGGAGAGCGCGTTCTGATGTCCCCGCACGCTCCCGTCTCCTCCTCTCCCTCGGTTTATGCCTGCATAGAGAATGCGCGCAAAAAGAAAAAAAGTTGCAAAACGTTTTGTTAATCAGAACTTTTCGTTCCCGCGTGAAATACAGTACGTAGCACGCACGTGCAGCGAAAGCCAGTTGCTTCGACCGTGCTCGCGTGTTAATTACGGCAAGCGGCAGCGTTGCTTCTTCCGTGTATTTCCGCTCGTAATCCGTTTCATACAACATGTGCAATGACGGCGCAAGCGCGAGCGCGTAACTTTCCAGCGCGCGAACATTTTGTGATCCGCCTCAACACCGCACGACCTCCTCCACCTCCTCCTTTTCCTCCTCGCAGTTCTATGACGCGGCGCTGAACTTCGCAGAGCTGTGTCTCCATCGTGCTAATGGATCACCCTACTAATTATTGAGACTCTAAAGTACCCTGCCCAATCAAAACGGGCTATACAATAAACAAAGACAGCGAATTCCCTTCAAGGCGAGCCGGCTGTCGGGAACCTGCCGATCGAATGCCAATCAATAGCCGTCCAAAATAGTGCTCAAACAACATTTGGGCACCGCTGTCCAGCGGCGTACACGCAGCAGAGTCCACCGAACACCGCGATCATCGATCGAACCCCCCCCCCCCCCCCCCCCCCCCCCCCCCCTCGTCCGTTTGGCAGGCGTCCACGGCGAAAATAGACTGTCGTTATCTCGATCACAATTGCTATCGATGTGAGATCCGGAGCTGCGTTACGTCCGACCAGACTTGTACGCGACGCGTTACAATCCTACTGAAAGGAGTACATTTTCTGATATGATTTGTTCAATAGTTAAACCATAAATTATATTAAAAAAAAAAAAAAACTCGATAAGTTGTAAGTAAGGACACTTTTATCATTGTATCTGCGCCTCCAAAGAGGAAATAATCGAAAATATGAACGAGTCGAGGTCTACAAAATATGCTGAGTCGACATTTGAACTCCGGGTCTCCCAATATCCGGTCGGGTACGCTAACCACTACTCCACTCCACCTTGTCTTTCTGGCGTTTCCCATCTGTCTCATGAATGCACCGAAGAGAAATGTATCCAAACAGGGGTGTCCTGGAGGAGGAGGAAAAACTTTATTTGTCTTAGGGTGATTGTTGAGCGGGCAGGATAGGCAGCTTAGCAGACGGCGCCGCGTGGAACGCGGTATACGACGCTTGCTGGCACGTGGTATACGTGCCCGTTGTGCTCCAGAATTCCACTCACTGTTCGTCTAGTCACGGGTGCATGTATTATTCAACGACGAAGTATGGGTTAGTTGTTATACAGACATAAAAAAAAACTATGATGGAGCGAAGATCGGGACAAAGTAAAAGGTAACCGACTGACCACCAGCGCTGTGTACTGTCGGTCATTATCACTTTGTCCTCGTCAACGCGCTGATTTTTGGCTTTATTATGTATGCATTTTTTTTTAAATAAATACCGCGAAAATCAAGTACACAGTGCACACTGACGGAACAAGCGCTATTCAATAGTGTGTACTTGACCTTCGCGCTATTTATTTCTAAAATGCACATCCAACTAGAACACCTTAAAGGGCCTCTGACACGCCAAAAAAAATATTTCTTTTTTATGGTAAACGTTGCAATGGCATATCAGGACATTACAAAAAAATTGTTTCACTATAGAGTTGCGTAGTTTTTTTTATAAAAAATAGAAATACGAGGCTCAATTCAAAGTTCCCGCCGTGTACTGTGACTGTGACGTAACAGTGTACCGCAAGGTGTCGGGGCGGTCAGAAAGGAGGCATCGAGCTACGTCACTAAAAGTGGGTTAACCGGAAATCGCGTGAGTTTCACTCCTCGTGCTCTCCGCGACCGTGCCTAAGACTTTTTTTCTTTTTATTATTCTGCTCTTTGTACGAGCGATAATAGAAAACGAAGTTTCAGTTCCACTAGCTCTTTATCCCTGCACCGTTGGTTAGTTTGCGTGCTGTAAAATTTGAGGACGAAAAGTCAGTGGATCGACGTGATGGAGGTCAATGATGAAAGCGTTGCGAGTACAAGCCAGTGTACGAGCGCATGCCGTCAGTCCGATGATACAGGGCTATACTGGGCGCAAAACAAGCTATCAAGTTTTGAAGAAAAAAAAATTTAGAACGCTCGCAGAAATTAGGATTGCTAGCATACGACACGCCCGATCGCATTGCTGAAGGTTGAGACATCGAGGTCGTTGAATCATCGGATACTCTCCAGGCTGTAGATGCCTGCCGTCTAAAGAATAAGAACTGGTGAGTGTACCAAGTACAAGTAAACGTCGAGCACAAAGTACGTATTTTGTCTAGAGCATGAGTAGAACTTGTTTACTGGGTGCTCATGCGGCCGATGTATGTCTCTCAGAAATGCATGCAGTGTGATCTCTTCTTCAGTTGCTGAAATACCGGGACAGTCCCTCACACAGCACCTTCTAGGCATTGTAGTTGATCACGTCAATTCACTGACTCCGCTTCTTCTACCTTTACAGCAACATTAAGCGATGAAAAGCAAATAAAAGAAACCTTGTCTGCTTGGATCGCTCGTGGACGTGCGGAGAATAACAAAAATATTAAAAAAATATTACACGCGCTCGCGGTAAGCACGAGGAGGGATACAACTCACGTGACTTCCGGCGATGCCTCCCTTCTGACCGCCCCGACACCTTGCGGTACACTGTTACGTCACAGTGCACGGCGGGAACTTTGAATTGGCCCTCGTATTTCTATTTTTTATAAAAAAACTACGCAACTCTATAGTGAAACAATTTTTTTGTAATGTCTTGATATGCCAATTCAATGTTTAGCATAAAAAAAATATATTTTTTTTGGCGTGTCAGAGGCCCTTTAATATATTAATGCATTAGTATGCGGATGAATAAACCTAGTTGATGGAATGAATCAGTCTACGAAGCCGCCGAAAGAGAAAATATTTGGTGGAGCCGGGATATGAACTCGGGGGTCTCCCTATATCCGGTCGGGCATGCTAACCACTACGCCTTGTCTTTCTGGTGTTTCGTATCTGTTTTATATGTTGCTGCATGTTTATTGGACACATTCAAGTACTGTCATTGAGTGGGGCCGTTAAGTGTAACTCGTATCTCTTGATCCGGTATTCACCTAAGACTTCGTTATGTTTTGCGAACATGAATGGGTAACGCGGTTTTGTTACTTCTTACGTGGTGACTCGCGTTCGAATCTGTATGAAGACTGTCTTTTGTACGATGTATAAGCAGTGTGACCTCGGCTTAACAGTAACGGTCCTTTGGTGAATTTTCTTCGCGACGACGAAATGCAGAGTTGCCAGAACAACAAGGCTGGGAAAGACAACCTCGATCAGCAAGCTATCTAAATTTGAAGGCCTGTTTTGCTTGCCGCAGAACGCCGAGGTGAGGACGTAACAACCGATGTGCGCGCACACCGGTTGTTACGTGGTTAAGAATAGACATGGTGCCTGGTGCACTTTCAGTCTGGTTGATCGACTATGGTGCCTTAATGATCAACTATGTTTAACTTGCACAGCAACCGCGAACGAAGATGTCCGATGGAAACCGGGTTGCAGAACGCCAGATCTCAAGCCCGATCCCTATAAGGATCGGGCTCGCGAACAAACGTCAGGTTTCAATCAGGCCTGACGTTCCGTCACGCCGACTGACCATCTTGTTCCTGAACGATTCTGGATCAGAAGCGTTACTTTCCTTATGAGCCTGGAAAGGAGTCGCCTGGGGTTCGATTTTGGCCAAGACAGAGGGAGAGCTTTCTCGGGTGCTGATTTGACGTGGCGCCAAAGCCTTCTGCTGGGCGCGCGTCATCCACCAATGAGAAATTTTTAACCCGTTCGTCTGACCAACACACAAATGGCGAGAGAGACCTCGCGGCCTGTGATTCGCTTGCTCCGAATACTCCAATCGCTGGTCTATATCAGCTTGCATGCGGCAGCAGCACAACTTGAGATTTGGAAAGGAAGCACGGGTTGTCAATCGCTTTCAACGTTCAACAGCAGACGATCGCAATTTCAACCTGCGTCCAATCTCGCTTCACCGCAACATTCGCTTCGTAGCAGACGTCTGCGAACGATACCTGAACGCATGGGCGTACCAACCGGGGGGGGGGGGGGCAAAGAGGGGCGCTTGCCCCCCCCCCCCAGTTCTCAAAGTGGGGGAGGGGGCCAGGCATGTGTTTCGCCCCCCCCCCCCCCCTGAAACAGCCGCCACTGGGCAGGGCAAACACTGGCCGGCGGCGCCCAAGGAATACCAAGGGCACCGCCCCGGGGGGAGGGGGGGTCTTCTTTGCCCCCCCCCCCCCCCCCCACACACACACACACACACACTCAGAAACAAGTTGGTACGCCACTGCCTGAACGTACCGCAGGTAAGTTAGACCGCGCTCTCGCACTCGCGTTACCGGAGGTAAGTTAGACCGCGCTCTCGCACTCGCGTTGACCAAAATCGAATCCCTGGTAGCATATAAAGTGGCGGCTGACATGAGTGAAGCAGCTGCGGTATATAGGAAGTGTTTCAAGAGAGCTGCCGGTCTACCCACAGCCATCAACGCAAAGGTCCTCAGGCCGCAACGGGGGTGCCCAAACGGCCATCCCGCTCCCTCCCCCGCAGACCATCTGGCCTTATGTCAGCAGGGACGGCCCTCAGAGTCCCCGTTCGAGAGCCAAGCTGCGTAACGCTTCCCCCGTCAGCGAACGTGTCAACCAGTCGTCACACCAATGACAGCGGCCCTTCTGTCGGGACGTGTTCGGCGAAGGGTGCTTGCGCCCTCATTTCATCGGACCACTCATCTCCGACCCGCCGTTTGGGCACCCCCGGGGGAGGCGACCGGCATTGCCGACGTCGACGCTCCCGTCGAGCACGGCGTATCACGCTGCGTTAGATCGAACGTCTTGGACGCGAAGGGAGGCAACGAGCGCGGCGGCCCTTGCATGCCCTGTCAACGTTGTCTGCGAACCCACGACGCGGGCTCAAACTCGTATACTTTCGCGGCGAAGCAACCGCCACGTTATGCTAACACTTCTTCTAAAACCCCAAGACAAAAACGAGAGAATGAAACGGCGCTCAATCTTATTTTCTCGTACACAACCGCCTCTATCGCGATGAGCTTATCCGTGGGTCATGCATTTGTGAGAAATAATCAATTTTAGCCTCTCAAAATCCCTCCCAGAGAATACAATGTTGCACAATTAGCACCATAAACTCGTAAGTATATTTATGCGGAATAGCTGCGTCGACACCTCGGTCAATACCAGAGAAAATTGACTGCAAGAATGCATATTCATCGCGTTGGCACTATGACGTGTTTCTCACTTGACGTAAACAACATCCCGCGTTTCAGCCATTCCACCGATAGTTCGATCGCCAGTACGTTAAACCACACTTGTGCCACATATTGGCCTCCTTCCTTCGTTAGACTCATCCAGTCGCGTCAGCATATTTCGCTAGGCTTCACTGCTCGTTTAATCGCTGGCGTTAGAATTAATCACCATGTTAAGTTCAGTCTCGATAGCGTTTGACTTGACTTCAGGCATGAGACCTACAACCGCTCGCCTTAGGCTTAACTTATGGCAATAGGCTTAACACCTGACTTTAGCTTTTCATGTTAGGCTTCACTCTAGCGTTAGGCATATTACAGCTCACACTATAACTCAATTCGAGTGAGGCTTATAAGCACTCGCATTTTGCTTAACTTCTGGTGTTAGGCTTATAACCGCTCGAGTCACACTTATAACCACTTCATTAGGCTTAACTCACCTCACGTTAGGCTTGTCTACATTATGTTTAACTTCTGGCGTTAGACACGCAAATACTCGGGTTAGGCCTAAAACCGCTCACAATAGGCATGACTCAGCTAGCTAGCGTTCTTAACTTCCGGCATTGAACGCCTGGTTCCGGCCGTATTGGAGCGGTCAAGGCGTGGGCGACGTTACAGGAAACTCCGTCCGGCTCACATGACTTGGGGTCAGAGGACGAGATCAGCGAGGACTCTTTGGACGAGGGCGACTTGACCCCGCCCGGTTTCTTCCCCCGGTAGGACATGGTCGGCCCGACTGTAGGCTTTCTGTCCAGGGTAGCCAGGGCGGACGCTGGGTGTTGGCGCGACGCCGACGGGTCCTCGAGACACACGACGCACCCTCCGGCGAACCCGCCGCGAACACGAGGACCGCGGACAGCGCTGCCGGGGCGACGGCTCGCCCGAGTCCTCGAGATCAGCACGGTAAGCTCCGGACCGTCACTGGGTGGCGCGCGCGCATGTGCATGCACCTATACCACCAGAACCGTATACAGACGTCCTATATATCGCATGATCGCAAGCGAGGGTGGATGTGCATGTGGGGCAGGTGCCCTCCTGTATGTAACTTTTTTTCTTTTAATTTGGGACTCGATAAACACCGTTACAGCCAGGACTTAGGGCCACTGAAACTTTCTAGAGGCACTGAATTCCATAGCGTCTGCTAGAAAGAATCGAGTCAACCGAGCTTTCTGGTGGGCTAGTGTCGGTCATCTTGAAGACGGAAGAAAATGAGACATATTGAGCGTTTGCACGCGTGGTCTGAAAGCGCTGGTAAATTGTGACCAGTAAGACGATATGTATGGGTTATTTGTGTTAGGTCTTTCTATATTAACTGTATACAGTGTCCTAAAATCTCGAATGAACAAGGGTCCACGGTGAGGAGATAAGAGGAAAATATAGGGTGGGCGATCTTTCGGAGATGGGCGTTCGTTTGGGATTGTACGGTTCCCAAAAGGGGAATGGCCTCTTGGCTCGCTGGCGAGCCGGCCCGAATCTTTGCCCACTACGGCACAGGGCAGGTTTCTTTAATGGATGGATGGATGCACGGCTGAACGCTTCAAATCCGGTGGCAGAAGCGCCACCTAGCCGGTAAAGTTGCTTTAGTCGAGTAAAGTTAGATGGGATTTGTTCTGGCTGAAACATTATTTTGAGCAGGCCTCAGATTAATTCGGGCTGAACAGCTTGAGCGAGTTCGTAACGGTGGGCCTCTGCCCACACCACGCAGAAATATGCATACTCGCCATCACGCCTAGCTTACAATCATGCGTATAGTATGCTATATTTACGCGACCACGTTTGATTCACGAAGTGCAGGCCAGACGCTATGCTCGTATATCAAATACTGATTTTGGTTAACCATGAATCAAATGGAGGAAGATCATTGGGTGTCTTTTGAAGACAGCAAATGCCTTTGCTCCATTCGCGGTTGAGTTAAGAGTCGACTGAAAGCGTTCATGCAACTGAAAGGGGGCGTTTGTAAGTCGTTATGTCCTCAAACCTGAACTTTTTTTCCTTGATGGTGCCCAGGCTGCTTTGGCGTCTTGTTAGCGCAATCGAAGCACCATCGAAGGCAGCGAACTGGGTTGTGAAAGCAGGATTCTCATCAACAGGCCTAACTCTAAATATACCCCCGGACAATAACTTAAACAAATGACGCAACGACACCCGCCCATCCTGTCTCGTAGAAGAAACTTTGGTAAAGACCCTTACGAAAGTGACAGGTGCCCGGTACCGAACCCCAGGAGTCTGTCCACTCGCCTCATTAGCGATGTCACCGCGAAAAACAGAAACAAAAGAGGCAATAGTCGATTCCCGAGCCCGACACCGGTCACCGTCCAAATTCGAATATTCTTCAACAGGAAGTTTTAGTAGATCGTTCCGACAACTCCGATAACGATACCCGATAGCGAAATGACGCACGCGCAAAGACGTCGGCGGAGTATCGGGACCCTAACGTGAAATCGTGCTCCTGCAAAAAAAAAAAAAAAAAAGAAAGATACGTTGACGATTGGGTTTGACACGCGCGTTACATGGCGTTTCAAGCTCACTTCCATCCCCCCCCCCCCCAAAAAAAAAAAAAAAAGGTTATAGACAATTTATATGGTTATATGCTGAATGATTTCACAGTAGGACACCAGTCCAGTAATGGTATACTGGGCAATCCATCGAAAACATTCCGTTGGCACAGCGTTAGGTAGATTCTCGGTGGATATACGTAAGCGTGTATCGTGCGGTCTTGTGACGGCTGACGTTATAAATCACGTATTCTGAAGCCATGCGTGTTCCATTCACGGCTATATTCCGGCGGTATTTTGTGACATAAAATTCCTTTTGTGTGTGTGTGTGTGTGTGTGTGTGTGTTTGTGTGCGTGCGGGTGTGTGTGTGTGTGTGTGTGCACGTGCGTGTGCGTGTGCGTGCGTGTGTAGCGGGCTATATAGTTTTATAAACTTGGAGGTAGAATTAAATAGTTTCGGTGATACGGAAACATTCCTGCACGACAGCCAGAGAGACCACATAAACCACCTAAACAGAACTTGGCAAAGAGCGAAGGATATAGGGTCCCCTCGAGCCAGTCGAAGCGATGGAGCGGGAGGCACATGGCAGCTCTCGGCAGTATAGGAAGTATTCACTGGCGGCCATAGCTGTGTGCACGACTGCTGAGCGCGTGCTGATGGCGAGCTTCCACAGTTCTTTTGTAACGTGCATTTCGCACCCTCAAGATTGCCTGTCTTAGCAGCCTATTAATGTGGGCTCGTTCAGAGCATGCGCTCTAGACATCACCCATAAATATGGCGCCCAGTGAATACTCCTTATAGGAAGCACTGTGACAATACGCTGCCAAGTGTCTCATTCTGGCGCTTCGATTGGTTCACTGTGGCCGTAGATTTTGTCTCATGCACGTTATGATGGAAGGGAAGGAGCAAATGATAATCGTTTTTAAACTATATTCCTTAAAAAAAAAATGGGGGGGGGGGGGGGGGGGCGGTGATTGTTATATAAATACCGTCTCCACTGTGTGTTGATGGGGCTCGGCGGATATTATTAAAGGGGGTACAAATAATAATTACAATAAAAAGGCTAATTATTAAAAATGATCATAAAAATGGACATATTTATGAATAATTTCACGAGTCACGCTGAAACTGATCATTTTGAAGGAAGCGGGGTAACGCAAATGGCTTTGAGATAATCCTCGATCTCACTTGGCGTTTTCGTCGTCTGTTTTCGACACTGCACACAAAGAGCGCCGGAAACGGGAAGCACAGCCCGCAAATGATGCGTAGAAGAGTGACGTACTCGTCACGGTTATCTATATATATCGCTATCTACCACATAGTCTCGGCAGCGTCTTTCACGCCACATAGATAACGAGAAGGACGAGGCGTTTGTTACGAACACGCCGTTTTTCTATTCACCGATGTTTGTTTGCAAACAAGCTCGCTGCCGCCCACTATCGGCGGACCCCTGCGCGCTTCCGGTTTTCCTCTTCTTTTCCTCTTGTCACACATCCTTTTGTTCTTTGTACTACGTTCTACAAAGCGCGCAGGTTCTTACAAACCTATTACAGGTACCTCTCCGAAGGAAAATCTTCTTTTCCGATCGCTGTGTGTTACTGAAGAAGAAATAAATACACTACCGGAAGTCTACTGGGGCACCAAATACTGTAGCGCCCTCGTGGTACCAACTCCCACCAAATGCGGTGAATACGCATCTTTGCACTCGGCCCTCCCTCTGTTCCCGTTGCCTTTGGTAGATGCTATCAATAGGTCTTACGATAATGACTGCCTGATACAAACTGCAATTACAACATGACTTATAAAGCCTCGAGGAAACGAGTTAATTAACCATATTTACCTAAGTAGCCAAATGATCGTGACGGTTATTATCCAACGTCGGCGTTTCCGGATACCCACGTTACGTGTTATTATGTTGTTTTTTTTTTTTAAGGGTGTGGCACGCTGTAAATAACACAATAGAAGTCTCATGTGACAAATGCGAACACGTATTCTCGCGGACGGTACAAACTAAAACAACTCATCTGGCCTTCTTTTTTTTTTTTTTTTCGTGTGCGTTTTGGAAGTTTTACTATCTCTTGGTTTGTCGAATAGTACGAAGAACGGGACCTCGATTCCGCATTCTATTCCTCGTTTGGACCACAGATCTCTCAGAAACTGGCAGGTACACCAAAAAAAAAAAAAAAAAACTAAGGACACTTTCCGAAGAAATTCCGGGCCCCGTCATTGGAGATTACCGACAGCTACTCAGCTCTCGTTTATGTCGGCGGGAAGCTAAAGTTAATTCATCTTTACGGTATAGCCTGAAAGGTGCTAGCTTGTAGCTTGTCAGTCCACGCCACCAAACAATAACAGCGACAGCGATGCGTCGGCCGAAGCCCCCAGAAAGTACGCTGCTGCTGTGCGTATATGGTCGCTCACGGATCCCAGGCGAAAAAATAAGCGTCCCGCATAATGGCAGTGCCATGTCGTGTCAACGTTCAGCCAAGTGCTTTGTACAGGGAACAGACGGCGACACGCCCCAGTGCACACGAAAGTCAGCCGACCAGAACCAATCAATGCGCGTACGCAAACCGCGGCGGGTGCACCAGAACAAATGACGTCACACGCCACAGCAATGACGTCAAATTCCCGTCACATCCTCTGACCTTTTTTTTTTTTTCTTTTCTCTTTTTGTGTGTGTATGCTCGGTCCGTTCTTTAATGAATACTTTATAAAGATCGTCGCGACCTTAGAGATCTTAGATAAGAACAGAGACAAAAGATGGGCCAAGGATGCAAGGCGTTGTCTCATTTTAAGGAATAAACGAAGCGATCACTCCGGCCGGCGGGCAGCTGGTTGAAAGGCTCCCAGGGTAGAGGGAGTGCGACTACATGAGGAAGGGTGTGATCGCGTAATTTACACCCCACTAGATTTTGGGAGAAAAAAAGAAAAAAAAAAAAGCGAACGGGCGGTTTCGACGTTACACCGTTGCGGTGGTGAAGCTGTCTTCACGGCGCATGCGCAGATGAGTCACCTCGGGCGCATCTAGTTTCTTTGTTAAACCAAAACTTTTGGAGAAAAAAGATCGGTAGCCTCTACACATAATCATTGTAAACGAGACCGTTCGCCCCCAGGAGCTGCATGGACGTAGCGCGTGACGTCAAAAACATGGGGCATATCAGATAGACGAAGGTTCCCTTTGTCTCCACTAGGCGGCGCCACCTAACGAGGTGACTGCGTTTGCATGTTTTGGTTTGTTTTCATCACGACTGTGCGCTCCGACCGGGCAGATCGAAGGGCTTTTCAGCGTCCAACCAAAGATGGCGTCCGCTTTTCGATGTACCGCACTAAAATTCAAGATAAACGGGCGGCTGGGTGAACTTACCTGAACAGAAAGAAACGGAGTCAACACAACGTTTATCCCGATTCTAGTTTATGTCTTATATAATTTGTTCGTCTTGAGACCAGTTCTCCTGGAGGTCAGTACAAGGCTTACCTTGTTCTCCATTTTCGGATTCTGTGTATTTTTTATTTTTGTTTTTCGGCGGAAGCATTTTCGGACAAACTTAGAAGTGACCGGTGGTCGAAGAACGCCCGGAAGTTCAATCTTGATCGATCGTCAAAGCACGACCGGAAGTTTAATCTCGCAAACGCTTGTAGAAAGTGAGTGGCAACCCTGACGTCTGAGCTGGTGCCTATTAGCGGCGAGATGTTTTGGTGGCGCCCTCCTATGGTTCCCCCTTGTGACGTCATTACCTTGCAAACAACAAGTTCGATGGTGTTTGTTATCAGCATGGTGGAAGCTTGAAATCATTGCGCTGTCAAAGGAACACTGCCAACACCGTCACAATTAAAGTTCTTACACTCCTCTTATTTCCGTCGATGATAAATCCCCATAGTCAGCGTTCGGCCAATCGTGGAAGGCCGACCACAGCGACGCTTTCGGTCGCGCACGGGGCTAATAGCTTTCTTGCGAGCACACGCAGCATGCGTGCAGAGGCTGCTTTATCATAGCCTCCTCAATACGGAGAAAGCCGACAACGGAGCCATGGATAGGGCGCGCGGCCGTAGGAAAAACGAGAGGAGAAGCGCGCGGAACGGTCACCAATATGGTAGCGCAGAGCAGAAAGGGCAGAGATAGTGTGCGAGCGCTTGGGTCATGAGCGGCCGCTCCCCGAACCACGTTTGTTTTCGTGTTTTCGTCAAAAGCGCGAGCCCAGCGCTTTTTGCGTTCCTGCCTCGCACGGGTGGTGAGCGCTAGCTGTAAGTGAAGATGGGGGGGGGGGGGGGGGGGGGCGCACTCGAGCAAAGCAGCAATGCACAAAGCGTCGATTGGCCGCTCGCTCTTGTGTGGCGCTAGCAGGCAATCTGCCCTACCCTCCGGATTCCCCGCCCCTCCTTTCCCATTTTCGGCAGCCGCCTCTTTTCGCGACGTGTCAGGCTTTCTCAGTATAGAGGAGGCTATGGCTTTACAATATATTGGGAGTGTTCATTGCCGGCCGTAGCTCTGCTGACGGCGAGCTTCCGCAGTTCTTTTGAAATATGCATTCCGCACCACCCAGATTGCCGGTCTTAGCAGGCTATTGATGTAAGCTCGTTTTGAGCATGCGCTCTACACATCGTCCTCAAATATGCGGTCCAGTTAGTACCCCCTACAAGTCACTGGATCCTGGGAAAGTAGCGCCATTGCTTTCCCCGCCTGCTGACTGGACATGAGCAGACACTATCATACACACGACCACACCTCTCAGTTGCCACGGCAATCGCCATTTCGGTCCATTCAAATCTTCGAAAGGGTCGTTCCGAACCAGTCGGACCAAGATCGCTCTGAAGCATCGTACTGAAAGCGCTCCTTGCGAACATAAGCATCTCCTGGCGCTGTGCATGTAATCCACTTACCACTCATGCTTATCTCCACAGATCTCTTACGATTACATTGTTTTTCTTGCGTATTTAAAGACAGCATATTTATTTATCAATACCACCAAGCACCGGACCCGCCGCATGGGGTGACGATGCGAAGATATGCGCTTGTTTCGCCGGTGTGTGTATAAAAAAAAATATCTCGAACAAACATCGGTATAAAGTAGGGGTGTCGCGAACCGGTCGAGGTTCGAGTTCGACCAGGTTCGACTTTTTCGAACTTCTTGTGAAAAGTTCGACAAAGGTTCCACTGTTACGCGCATGCGCGACAGGCTCGCCAGTTGGCTTCGGATGGCTAAGGAATGAATTAAGAGCAGCACTGATTGGTTATTTGAGTTAATACAGCACAAAAAAAAATAAGTTATTAATTTCTTCAGTGATTATAATTAGTTTATTTTAATTGCAACTGTTCATTAAATTAAAATAACCCTTTGCATAAAAAGAAAATTCTCCAAACCTAGACATGTTTGTGTCAAAGTCTGGCCACACTGTCCACAAAGTCGAACCGGTCGAATCTGGTGAAAACTTCGAAGGTTCGTCGAAATGGTTCGACCCAGTCGAACCCCGAAAGTTCGACCTAAAAATCTGGTTCGACAAAAGTTCGCGACACCCCTAGTATAAAGCTACCCCTAACCAGTAAATTTAGATCGGCTCAGCAAAAATGGGGAGGTCAAGGAGAAACTGGCCATTCCGTGAACCAAAATGGCGACCATACAACGGGGAGCTTGGCGCGACTTTCCCAGGACCCGGTGACATCAGTTCACACAGCGCCGTTTTCTTACGTTACGTATAAAATCACCGAAACATTCGTCTCACGAATGTCACGTGCCATGCTCTCTTCTTGAACTGGTAGCCTTAATATGAAGCCTAGATGTCCCGGTGACTTGTACGTAAGCCTTCGTAACGTAAAGGGACGTAAGAAAACGAGGATGTGTAGATACTGACACCCCCCCAACGACTTTTTTTTTTTTTTTGCCAGGCGATTTTTTATGGTGTCAGAAGACCACCCAATCAATATTTTGCTACAGTGTCACGTATATTTCTAATAAAGTAAAAAACAAAACGCAACTGCTCGAAACCGAAACCGAAACTGAGCTGGGGAGGAAGAAGAAATATGAAGAAAGTTATAAGAAATCACGTAGCTCCGCAACTTTTTTTTTTTTTTTTTTTTTTCAGTCAACGGATTTATATTTTTTGGAAGCCATAAATAATGGGTATCATTTTTTGTCCATTTCTAGTATTGAGGGTATGCAAGATGAATCTAGACAAATGTATGTAGATAAAAAAAAAAAAAAAACACTAAACGGCTTTTTTTTTTTCTTTTTAGAAACACTTTCGCGCAATTATTTCGCAAAAAAAAAAAATGCAATGTCGGAAGTTGAGCAGTCAAGAGGCAAGTGTACCGGAAACCGCCGGTGGCCCAACACGAGGTTGCCAGACTCACAAGTCACGTGGCCATCCCAGTAATGGCCAGGTTCGGGGCTAGCACCGTCGCCGGGCACGGGCGTGGCGGAATCACTGGACGAGCGTCGGTCAACCTTGATCGCTGGAGCAAAAAGGAGATTACCCCCCACTTCCGGTCACGGAACGCCTCGTTGTTGACCGCCGCGCCGTTACACGACACTTCCGGTGCGTTATCCATCCGTACACTCGAGCCCACTTCCTTCGAGTGGCGGTCGTGTTCGCGAGCGCGAAGGCGAATGTACTGTATCATAGCAAGACCCGTTCACACACTTGCGTTTGCTTAGCCACCGAATTCTTGCAATTCGACAAGAGGCTGGCGCCATCTACGAGGTGACCCTGGAACTGCATTTTACTAGAGCGAAGGCTTTGCGGTATACTTGCGAGATCAAGTGTACGTATTATCTTTGAGAAACTGTCTTTTGTAACAATTGTCAAAAGGTTTTCAAGTCAAGAAATAAAAACATGATGCGCGATAAAAAGAAAAAGAAACATACGAAAATATTAAGGGTTTCATGTCTACCCGAGAGATGGCGCCATGTAAAAACCAGTTTTTAAGCCTCTCGTGACGGCTTAAAACCTGCTGCGTTGCCGCGCAAGCCGGTCGTATAGAGCAGTCCCAAGAGGCTGTGCACGTGGCGATGCACTTTCTATGCTCCTTGAGTGGTTCAATCGGATCGCCACGTCGGCTGCGCTCGGGCTTTGCGCGCAACAGAGCAGCACCTCCTAGAAGGCTTTCAAAGCCTGCGCGTCACGTGATATGACGTCACGTCCCGGAGGCATGCATGGGCGCTGATTGGATGCGAGTGCCGCGTCAGCGTTCGCGTGGGACTCGTTTCCTATCATAGTCCCACGTGAAGGCTGACGTGGCACTCGCCAGCCTTCGTGGCACTCCCCCCCCCCCCCCCCCCCCCCCCCCCCCTTCCCTGGTTACGTGCCTGGATTCAGGGACACTGCCTTAGCTGAAAACAGTTAAAATCCCAAATTCAAAAATATTGACGGAATCCACCCAATCCCAACGTTTTGTCACTCCGTTCGCCCCTGCATTTTTTCGCTAAATTTAGCGGGGAAACTGAATAGACCGATCTCACCAGGAGTTGCGCGACGCCACCGCTGCCGCGGTGTATTCTGGTACCTGTAGTTCTTCCCAGTTTTTTTGACCGGGTCAAAGGGCGTTGTACGCCAGGCGTTTGGAAATTTGCGGGTTAGCAGGAGAGTCTTTTAATCGGGCGTTTACTCATGCTTTTCAATTGATGGCTTCACCCGTTGTGTGCCAAGGTGCTACAATAACAGCACCAGGCAAGAAGGCGTCGGATTTCTTGCCTTCCCGAAAGAAAGCAGCCCCCGAAAAGATTATCTAAAAAAGGTAAAGAGAGCTGGAGCTGAGCGGCAGGAAAAAGCGTTTTTCGATTTGTTTCGGGATTTGCTTCGCGATATATATTCACCCCAATGCACGCTAACTAAAGAGTGTAAGATTACAGGGCACGAGACATAGTAGGGCGTGCCAAAGTGTTCCGTACGTTGGAATCTCCCTGAGCACTCGCTCCGTAGCGGTCTATCCGTTGGCCTATCTCAATCGGGACCTCCGCACTGCCTTGCGGCGGCCTTTTTTAATACAATGTTTGCTCGATGTATTTTGGTGGTTACAACTGTCATTGCGACAACATGTTTCGAGCACAACTGTCCTTCAAAGTATCAGGACAATCACTAAAAAAAGAGCAACGATTCTCGGTTTGTAAAACTTGAAATAAAACGACTTTTTCGAAATCAATCTTCATTTCTTATTTTTTTCGAACAAAACGTGAAAGCATTGCACAATGCAATTTATAAGTACAGCACTTACCGCCAACAAGGTAGCAAACGAACCTGACCCACCTTGTGGTGGGCTATTATGTCACAACCTGATTTTGGCTGGCGTTACTGATCGATTCTGTATTACCACCAATCGAGAGAGCAGAAACAAAGGAAAGCCGTTTACAACTCCCTGTAACGCCGAATTAGAGCGCAGCTCTTGAGGAGGAGGAGGGAAAAGTACGTAGAGGGGGCAATGCCCCTCATGCTCTCCTGCCCTCCCACATTTAGGGGAGAATTTTCCGCTAGATTTAGCGAGAAAATTTTCCGCTAGATTTAGCGGGGAAAATGTTCCGCTAGATTTATCCGGAAAAATTTTCCGCTAGATTTAGCGGGGAAAATTTCCCGCTAAATTTGGCGGGGAATTTTTTCCGCTAAATTTAGCGGGCAAAATTTTCCGCTAAATTTAGCGGGGAAAATTTTCCGCTAGATTTAGGGGGTAAACTTTTCCGCTAGATTTAGCGGGGAAAATTTTTCGCTAGATTTAGCGGAGAAAATTTTCCGTTATATTTAGCGGGTAAAATTTTCCGCTAAATTTAGCGGGTAAAATTTTCCGCTAGATTTAGCGGGGAACTTTTCCGCTAAATTTAGCGGGGAAAATTTTCCGCTAAATTTAGCGGGGAAAGTTACCCATGATGCATCGCGCGGTTACGTGGACGCCGACGCCGACGGCGACGCCGACGCCGCTCAAGCCGGAAACGGGCGCCTAAGAGCTGCGCTCTAAAGAAAAAAACAAAAAAAAAAAAACATTCACCGTTGGGCAACTCTTACCGTTCGGAGCTTGTGCAAACAAAATAAAACTGAATATAAACCGTACACAAAGGGTATACCTCGCATGGTTGGTTAATTTTGACAAATGCGAGTTGTTACGGCGCGTCAGGCATGGTCTTTTGGCAGATTGTTTCTTCATTGTGTGCAGGCTTCTCCTCGCAGTTCATCTGTACACTGACGCAAAGGATATCAACCAGAATAAAATGAGTTTTAGAAAACTATTGCTCCCCGAGAATGCCTATTTAGCTCGTCTTACTTCATTGTCGATTAAAAGCTATACCCAAGCCTGAGCACTAAAAAGCTCAGTATTCCACCGACACATTTGACGCTGTTCCGCGGTGCTACACAGAGGCGATGGTCCCTCGAATTTTGCGCTCTTTCACATTGAAGTAAATGTTCACTTGTTTCCAAGTTTATTGAGACGTCGGAGCAGCCGGAGTGCTCGAGAGAGTAGTGACGTCGCTGTTTTTCCCGCGGTCGCAGTGGGACCACCGCGTGAACGCGGTGGGTTCACGCGCGGTCAGGAAGACGGAGAAGCCGACGACAACGAAGCAGACGACAAAGCGATTCTAAAGCAATAAGACGACTGAAAGTGTTTTTCTGCGCTTGATGACAAACTAAGGCATCACAAACAACACCATCTTATGAAGTACAGATATGCAGGAGAATCCAAGCTAATACCAAGGCTTCCCAAACTATGATGTACGCCGACGTCAGCCCTATTCAGCCGGGAAGCCGGAGAGCGATGACTACAAGTAGCATGGCGGCGGCAATACTTCCGGAATGCGCGCGCCTGCGCAGTTCGCGTGGTGGCATCGGTCTATTGGCGTTCAAGTCACGTGCGACCTGACGTCACGTGATCTAGGCACACACCAATTAAGTTTCTCCGCCAACGTCGGCGGGAAAATTGATGTCATGTGACCCGACGTCACGCGACCTACGCGCCAATTTAATTTCCCCGCTAAATCTAGCGGAATGTTGACGTCACGTGATCTCAACACCAATTCAGTTCCCCCGTTACATTTAGCGGGGAAAATCGATTTCACGCGATCACAACACCTTCTGTTTTCCCGCTAAAGTTGGCGGCGAAATTGACGTCACGTAATCTGACCACACGTGGCACGTCGATACCATTTTCCCGCCAAATCTTGCAGGATAATTGACGTCACGTGACCTATACATGAACTATTTTCCCCGCTAAATTTAGCGGGAAATTTGACGGAACCAATGCAGTTGCCCCGCTAAATTTGGCGGGGAAACTGACGCCAGGTGACCCGTGCACCCAGTTTTCCCCGCTCGATGTACACGGGGACATTGATAAAAACAAAGGTTCTTCTTCACGCCCCGAAACGACGCTTTAAATGTCCTCGAAATAATTTTAAACGGTCAGACTTTATGACACTGCATTTCGTGCATTGTAGGCCTTTGGCGATGCAGGTCGCTACCTTCTTTTTTTATGTTTACAGTTATCTTGCTTTGTAATTTGTTGTCTGGCGGTCTTATCGGCTGATTTCGCAATCTCGTTGCCTGCGGGGAGATAATAAAATTCTCGGGACTCGTCACGCTCTGCGTTTCATAAGTTGTCAGTAAGCTATAGTGAGTATGGTGTAACCATCAAAATTGTTGGAAATATATTTTTACGCTGTATTTTTTTATTATAGAAAAACAAAAACCTCGGAGGCCGCTTAAGCTTCGCCTTTAAGAGTGGAACGCGTTAGCGTTATCGTGCCCCGTTCGCATCGCCTTCTCATTCGCCGTGCAAGCGTGCTTTACGTGGCTATAGTCAGCAGCGTGTCTGGCTTGCAACCGAAAGGCATGGGTTCGAATCTCGCCTAAACTTCTTCATATATTTCTTTTAAGTCAAATGAATTACTTTATAAAGTGAATTCATTTGAGACATCCGGCGACTTTTAATTCCAATTACTTGTCAACGCTTTTTTTTAATCACTTTCATTCCAAGCGTGACGTCACGTGAGCGTTGTGGGTTGTTTGCAATTCTCGCACGAGGTCATGTGGCTGTGACGTCATGACCCTATCAACCAATCAGGATTTTAGCGTCACGCCACCGACGCCGGCTTTACTGCCACGCCACCGAGGCGGGCTTTTCTGCGACAGGAGCTCCTTAACGCTATCGCGTTAAAAGTATTCATTAAACGAATACGGTAGCGATGTCAGCGTTGAAAGTAGAAGCGTAGAATTGTTTCAGCAAATAACCAAACATGTAGCGAACGTGTCGAGCATTTAAAATAAGCATGCGCAATATAGTCTGCCGCGTAAAAGTAATATCATAGAAAGATTACACTGAAAACTGGGTTTTTGTTTTTGTGACGGAACGCTGCAGTAAACAAAAGCAGCGACACGATAACTATGGCTGATATGTATATAATAGGGAAAGTACGGTAACATTCCTTCGCAAAATGCCGATGCTGCAAATAATTTTCTAACGCAAAAATGATCGGAATAGTTTTATTGCATATGGAAACTGGAAACTTTCAGGTCACGTAATTTCCGAACAAAAAACACGAATCCTTTCAACTTTCCTTTACTGACAAGAGAAGATTACAAATGAAGTTTTTATCAGGAAAAAAACTACTCGAATTTCCTAAAGCTCCGAATTGTAATATCTACGCCGAATATTAAAAAAAAAAGAAGCCTTTATAATAACTTTGCGCTTAAAAAAATAAAATAAAAAATAAGGGAAAAAGAAAACGCACAGGCAAAAAGCTATTGAGATATTTCGGTCATTTCGGTCAATGGTGTATACACGTTCTTCCAAGACGGGAACGAAAGCATTTTCCTCGTTCTTTCTCAATCTTGGAATGAGTTTCCGTTACAAGTTCCAGTGGTTCGGAAGGAACGAGTCTCCGTTACCTTTCTAAGATTGGAACGTTTCGTTGCATTAACCTTACTTTCGCGTACTTTCATGAAACATTGTGCGGGATAATTCGCGGATAAAATAAAGCGAGCGAGGAAAAATATCCACACCAAACGACCCTGTCGCATTGTCATGTTTTCGACCATCTCCCGGACACTTTTGCGAAGTCGGAGGTTGAAATAGTCGGTAATGACAACTTCGAGCATGAATGCGTACAAAATTCGGTTAAAATTGCAGATATATATAGACAAAGAAAAAGGAAGGCGGTTTCCCCTGCCGTTCCCTCAAAGATGTAACAACGAGTTCTCGTTCCAGTTCCACCGATTCAAGATGGAACGGCGGCGATCATCCGTTCCACCCCAGAAGGAACGCCTTCCAGGAACGTCGTTCCTCGGAACGCGGTTTTACACAACACTGATTTCTGTCTCGATCCTAAAAAAACAACAACAACAACAAAAAAAAACGTACCCTTGCATTTCAATATATCATCACTAAATAAAAATCTGAAACAACGCAATTTGATGTTTTCTTAGTTTTGTTTTTTTCGATAGTACTTGATTCGGTGACATGTTTCGTTGGGTGACACCAGTCCGCGAGATTATAAACAGGGACGCCGCAGAGTGGTGCACAACAGTTCCACTGTTGTGTTTAGATTTAGCGGATTTACTTCCCGCTAAACTTATCGGACGGCGTTCACGTGACAATAGATTCTTTTCAAATGTCTGTCGTCGAGCAACATTGAGAGCCGCCATTTCTTGGGCTAAGAAGCGCGTGATTGGACCCGAGTCGTCGCCGAGCGCTGACGCAGTGCTCGTATCCAATCCGTGCTCAGGGTACGCGATCAGGCAGTGGAGGACAGGCGATGACGCGGAAGTTTTGAAATAAAAAGCTTTTACAGGGTTTTATTTAGAAGATCGTTTATACAAACTCTCCGCTACGCTGTCCGGAATCGGCTACCCCCTCCGCTGCATCCGTGGAGCGGAACCGCACCCTTCACTCACAACAAAAATTGCGTTTCTTTTTTTTTCCTTTTTTTTTATTTCGTCACCATTATTTAATATGTTCGTCCTAAACCGCTACATTGTTGCAGTCCTGGAACGGCTTGGTCGCGGCTACTCCTCGCAGCAGCGAGAGAGAATCCACCACTAAGAACCGCGATCGCGAAGCGGACAGCCGCGGCGTGGCAGCCATCTTGAATTGCCTCCCTCGCTGGCTCTCTCCCTAATCTCGCCAAGAGTCGTTTTCGCGAGACCCACGCCAAGCAGCGCGCTTCGCGCGCTACGTTTCTCGCAATTTTCGTAGAATAGCGCGCCTCCGCTAAAGTCCGCTGCAACTCAAGAAGGCAAAGCGAGGGGAAGAGAGGCTGGGGAGGAGGAAGCAAATGAAACGCTGGAGAAACGAGGAGGTTTCCTCCTCTCCAGCGTTCCGTCCGCATCCTCCTCCCCAAACTTCCCTTCCCTAACCCTACCTTCTTGAGCAGCTCCGCTAATTGTCCGCTATAGCGTCGCACATGCGCAGTAGTGACATCGCTCTAGCGTATAATATAGCGTAGCGCGAGTGCCAAAACTATCTATACTAATACTTTCCAATTGGTAGTTTTCGCAGACCGTCTTTCCACCTCCGCTACGCTCTCTGGAACGAGGCCTGCGCCGCTGCGGAGCATGCGTGCCTGTATGCGAAGCGCAAGGTCGTCTGCATCTTGAGCAGGGGTTGCGGTGACGTCACAACGCCGAGTTCTGATTGGTTCCGATTGGAAGGATAGTGGGTAGACCTCAAGGTAGCTAGCATTGAGGTCTACCCACTATTCCTCCACCAGAGCCAATCGGAGCTCGGCGTTCCGACGTCAGTGCAACCCCTGCGCAAGAAGCAGACGAACCATGCGCTCGGCATAGCCTTGTCGGCAGAGATTCGGGTTTCGTAGCGGGTTACGGAAAGCGTTGCGGGACGGCGGAAACTATACCTACGAAGAATCCCGTAATGTGACGTCACTTACCACCATAACATCACGTGACGCTCTGGCACCGCTTGGCACCGTGACATCGCGCGACATTAAACTCCCGCTAAATTTAGCGGAGATGCCCACTTTACATTTAACGGAGACATTCCAGTTAAATTTAAGGAACATAAGTGCTCGCCAAATTTAGCGAAGGAATTTTTACGCAAATCTGGTTTTCCTGCATTTTCCCGCTAAATCTAGCGGATAAAGTTTCCCGCTAAATTTAGCGGGCCACGACGAACACGCGCGAGATTCGCTGGGAAACCTCGTCCATAACGGCTATCGTCTTCTGAACATTGTTTGCAGAAGGATCGCCGCCGTTCGCCAAATGAAGGCGGAGAGAGCTTTGTTCGGCGAACCATCGGTGCCTGAGGTCGACCGTCGTCGCAATCAGCTCGGATCGATCAAGGTATGCCCCTGGACCTCAATTCGCCGCCGAGGCTTAACTCCATTGACCCACAAACTCGATCGGGCGTCGTTTCCAAGCGGAGACGTCGACTTCCCCCGGGGCAAATCGATTTGCCTCGGAGTTTGTGCGCTCAAAACGTGGAGAACCGGACGCCGGGTGAACGGCCATCTCCCGATCTCTCGTGATACCTCCTCGTTTCCTTCCGCCATTGCAGAGATACCTAAGTCGGCAGACGTCCATCTTACCAGTGCCAAAGCGCGATGGTGCATTTATCCGGGGATTCACCCAGGATTACCAATTCGGGTTGGTGGTGGGGGGGGGGGGGGGGGGGGGTGTTGGTCTCAGTCTGGGCGGTGTAAAAGGTGTTGGCAACAGACGCTCTTTGGGACGTATGGATGTCTCTCACTCTCAGCGCGACCGAAGATATCGCTGGATACATCCGTCGTTGTATCGAGCACGGAGCCGCAAGACTGGGATCAGTGATGAACACTCGCGACGTCGCGATGAGCGTGTGCGCAGCAGCAAGTGTCGCGCACTGATCTTATATCGGGACTTGGTGCACAGTCCTTGTACATTCTAGCCGACGAGATGCCTCGAACATTGGCGCTTAAATACCGATTAGATGGGGGTCCAGCGCTGGCACCAACGTTAATCACGAGTTGCACGTTTCGGAGGCAACTGCAAGGGCGGACAACTTTCTATAGTCCGCTCTCCATAGCTGCTTTTCCGTCATTAAGTGAACGCTGCTCGATCGAGGTAAACTCTATTCTCGGCGTAGGATAAGTCGGACTTTGAGGTCGCACTGCCCATACACCGTAGAAAAGACACGGACGGCAGACAAGATGACAAAAGTATCTGCGAACAGGCCTCAAGCATATTCAAAGCCCGTCTCCTTTATACATACGGGCCTGGAAATAAAACGGCCGTGATACAGAACTAAAAGAATAGGAAGCAAGGTGTATAGAACGATACGAATCAATAATAATAAAAATAAACTCGCGAAAAACTAGTTTACGGGAATAATTGATACGAACAAAAATCCCTCCTTTGTCCGTCTCGATAAATATATATGCCTCGACTTCTTTTTTTTTTTTTTTTTTTGTACAAGGATAAAGAGTGAAGGATGACGAAAGAAAGACTATTCAGTGCCAGAGGCCGCGTTCAATCGGTACGGATGTATAATTGCTTCGTATCTTCGTGACGAGTGAACATCACGAACTCGTCGATATAGAGTTATTTTAGCTCAATTACGTTTTGCGAGTTTGTGCAAATGTCCCGAATGTGGGTCGCGGTGATTATCTTACAGCTCTGTAATCCGCAGGCGGACGGTACGAGCCACACAACAGCCAACCGTGCGCCGTGGCATTCAGTCGGTTCTCGCTACATCCTTCGCATTTCACAAAAAAAAAAAAAAAAAAAAAAAAAATTACACGTTGTCGATGTTATGGTGGGTCATCGCACATCCCCAAAGAAGTCCTTCGAGTCCACCCCTCCCGAATGGTATATACATATACACAAACATACACATCCCCAAAGAAGTCCTTTGAGTCCGCCCCTCCCGACTGGTATATATATATATATACACAAACATATACATCCCCAAAGAAGTCCTTCGAGTCCGCCCCTCCCGACTGGTATGTACATAGTATACACAAACATATACACATATACATACACATATATACATATACATACATGTAAACGTACATATACGTACACATACATACATACATACACACACATACATACATACACATATACACATACATATATATAAACACGCGCACATACATATACATGTATACATATAACTGTAGTTTATAGTTCGGCGATTCTAATCCAACAACGGACAGTACGAAGAACCCGTTTTCAAACCGGCAGAAAAATCTGTCGTTCTGAAGACCCGAAGTATAATCGGAAGAGTACCGGTTCCTTTTCTCACGTAACAGCCAATTACTTCTCGACTAACCGCGCAGTCTAATTGAATAATTTATAACCGAGTGTAATTGTAATTGATTACTTTTTTTTGTGTGTGTGTGTGTGTGCAACGTGTACACGACCGCTTCCACCGCACTGTCAGCTTAGAAGTGAACAGAGTATATATACAACGTGAAAAAAAGTTAGTGTGCGTGCGTGAGTGTGCGTTTCTTGGGGGGGGGGGGGGGTGCAAAGCAGGAATCACATTCCAACGTTTTGAAACTCCCAGGTCTCGCCCTTCCCTGCAGTATGTATATGCGTGCATTTAAATAATTTCCGTTTCGGCAATGACGAGGAGCGTGGTGCGCGTGGTCTTGCAGGTCCGCGTTTACACCGAACGCGTCGTCGGTGGCAGTGCCGCCCGGAACGTCGTCTCGTCGGGCGCTTCCGTAAGCGATACGTATATATATATACGTCGCTCTCGCCAGTGTATCCTAAATTCCCAACCCCGAAAACCGCCGGCCCGCGTCGAGCTTTAAATAAGCAGACTCCGCCGGCACAAAAGGCAACATCCGATTTTTCGAGCATTGCAGCTTTGTGCACGTTAAACAAAAATAAATCGGTTAGAAAAAAAAAAAAACAATTAGATACCTAATTTTATTAAAGTCCGAAAAACATTCCCAAAAAACAAACCTAAAGTCGCACGCAATTCACCGCACACCAAAATGGTTTGAAATGATTCTACACGTAAATCTCAAATGTGGTATTTGTGACTTCTGTGGGCTCAGACGCAACTATTTTTTCAGGAAGAAAATTATCAAACTCTTTTCTGGAGTCTTGAATTTCCTCAAGTCCAGTAATATCCATCTAGATAAATATAATGGGGTGCAATTAATATCCATTAGAATAGAAAAAAAGTAGTATCATGCATCAATGCTAAAGAGCTATAATTGCTATGCGGCCAGCCGAGCAAGGTCGCACCACCCACGGCTCGTTCTGGAGATAAACTCAAGAATTCAACGAGTTTGCGACGGAGAAAAAAAAAATAAACAAAAACACAATCCAGAGAACGAAGTCTTAAACAATCCAAGCAAGAATGGCAAGAAGGCTGCGGACAAGGACGTCAACAATATGGCGATGCCGATCGAGAGAAGATACACCCGGGAAATGTGTTTCGAAGACGGCGCGCTGCAGGGGCCCCGATCCACGGCAGCGCTGAAAATATCCGACAAAGTCCTTTCTTTTCTCCACATGCGTCTCGATTCAGCGTAGGATATCCCCGGAGCGTTTGCATTTCCAGCACGTTTCTCCGGGGAAGGAAGGATACCGTGCGTCGCATGAAATAAGCGTTTGATCATCCTTATCGTCATCATCATCTGTGGAAATAATACTACGAGCACTCTGTAGAGACCATTTTTTTGTTTTTCTTTTTTTTTTTTTCGTAGCGGCTGCCAAGTTGATTTTTGACGTAGCTGAGTGAACTAAAAATAGCAAATCGCCTTTTTTCTTTTTGCAGAATCGAAGGCGCTGGAATTTAAGGGGTTCATGCCAATGCGCCGAGCTCTGATTGTATAGTAATGCTTAAACTATTTACTTTATTTTTTGTCGCCCAACCCCAGTACGTCAAATTTCAACGAGGCAACCGCCACACGAAAACGGTCTATACTGTCAGAAAAAATGAAAGACGTTTACAAATATCCGTAATGCGAAATTAGAGCGCAGCTCTTGAGGAGGAGCAGGAGAGGATATGCCCTTCCTCCTCCTCTGTACCCTCTCCTCCTCCTGCTCCATCCCATCCTCTCTCCTCCAATTCAGTTACTCCTTTAAATTTAGCGGGGAAAATGAGGTCACATGACTTGGTGTCACGTCACCTATGACCACATTCAATTTCTCCGCTGGACTTAGCGGGAAAATTGACGTCACGTGACCTCAACTCCCAATTCCATTCCCGGCTATCCAGGTCAGATTCCTATATGATAAGCTTGCGGAAAAAAGGAGTCGACGCCGTCGTCAGTTTGCATGCAGGATTCGTTACCTTGAAATTTGTACGTAGAATGGGAATGTGCAGTCTTCTACAGGTTTAAGAAACACGGCTTTGCGCGCTGGTAATTTGGTGCATGCAGGATCTCTAACGTACAGCTGCAACGGAAAAAGAGTAGCACAAGTGACCGACGTCCGGAGCGGCAAAATCGCGACACGCGGCGCTATTGTTCCGGAGCGCACCGATAGCGAGAGTGCCAGTCACGTTCCATATCTCAACGCGGGGGTGGCCGGCAGAAAGCAGCCCATCCTAAAACCCGAATTTCAAAAGCTATCTTATCCCTCAATTTTCTGCCGGCCACCCCCGCGTTGGGATATGGAACGTGACTGGCAATCTTGCTATCGGCGCGCTCGGGAACAATAGCGCCGCGTGTTGCGATTTTGCAGCTCCGGTCATCGGTCACTTGTGCTACTCTTTTTCCGTTGCAGCTGTACAGTGTGCTCAACTGTTAAATATAACGCAAGAGCGGTGGCCGAAACTGATATCAGAGCTGTCTAGCGATTAAATCAATGATGCGGCAGAGGATAAGGTGGCTCTTTTTGCCGATTGTCGCCACTCCCCGATACAATAATCGCATGACCTTCTCGTTTCTTTTTTATCACCCACGCCTTACATTTTTACTTGTTTGTTTTGTTGTTTTTGCCACTCGGTTTAGTCACACCTACGCATTTACCATGCGGGGCTACCATATCTCGGTGATCTTGCAGTTTCTCTGATAAAGGCCACCTTCTTTAAACAACAAAAAACAAAATCAAAGAGCGATTTTTTTTTTTATCGCCCGAGTCATGCATCGGTGATAGTTTCGGAGCTGGGAGTGTAACTTTAGAAAACAACAGCGGCATAAGCTGCCAGAGTGAGGCGGTAGATGACGCACGTAGTCTCTCCGGCCACCGCTCCCGCGTTATATTTAACAGTTGAGTACACTGTACAAATTCGGTGGTGAGATCCAAGCGTAAAGCCTGTTCAATGCACAGATGCAAGCACACGGGTTTACGCGCTCTAATCTCGTGCATGCGCGTTAATTAACCGTAAAATAATCCGCGTAAGAAGCAGAGGTAAAAGTTCCTCAAGACCTAAGACCCGTCAAAAAAAAAAAAAAAAAAAAAGTTTGGTCCCAAGTTTACGGAGCGCAACAACTGGGGCCCTAAACTCGTCAAACAAAAAGTTTGAGCCAAAAGTTCGCGGAGCGCGCCGATTGGACGTCGGCGAAAAAGCGCGAAGTCATCGTCGGGATGGTCCAATCGGGGCGCTCCGTCCACTTCGGCCCCAACTTTGTGTTTGACGACTTTAGAGGCCCTGGACTTTCGCGGCGACGACGACGGTGACGCAGCGCTTTTGTCGGTGGGGTCCAGTCGGCGCGCTCCACGAACTTTCGGCCCAAACTTTGTGTTTTCTGCTCTATCACCGAGCAAACACCTGCTTCGCGAGAAGACGCTGAAGGTGGCGGCACACGAAATACAAAATACTCAGAGTATGTTACAATACGCATTTCAAAATACTTCTATTCGAAATACCGGCCTCGTCCCCTGCCCCCACGCGTATGTGCACTATACATACGTGAACGTCCTATGGTCCGCTCACCTCTAAGCTGACAGTGGAGTGGGAGCTATATATATGCGATGACCGGACCGATCAATCACCTCCCTTTCGTGAGCAGACCCCGCTCTCTGCCCGTATGGGCGGGAGAGCGTGATCACGTGACGAAAGATGGACATGAATATGACAGGTCCAACGAGCATGCAGCTTCCACCACTGTCGGCCCGGAGGTTGAATTCGGAGCACACAGAAAAGCGGGCTTCCTCATGTTATAAACTCGCCCGCCTTACTGCCGTTTTTTTTTTTTTTCGGAAGTTTTTCTTTTTTTGGGCACGTGGATAAACGTTACGAGTAAACGCTGCTTCTCTGTTTCGTTTCACCGAAGCCGACACCGCATTCCGATTGGAGCCGATCAAGCGATTTTGCAAAAAATGGATCGACACGGCGCTCTTTTTTTTTTTTTTTTTGGTCTAAAATTGCAGGTTTCACTAATCACGAATTAAAATAGAAAAAAAAAAGCGCAGAATCCGGGCGGATTTACTGCGCGTGATTGCTTTAATCGGTGGTAAACAGAAACACGAACGCCGTGACAATGCACATTTTTGCGCCGCTCTTCATAGTCCCCGATTCGCCTGAAAGTTTTCAGGACACACTATAGCAAACATCGCCGAAATAGTAACCTAAATATTGCGTAAAAATATATATATATTTTTGGGCGAAGTCATTGCATGTACAACTTCGGTCATCGCCAAGCTTTTGTTTTTTACAAAGTGAACGTTTTGACTGGCAACAATGGAAAAGTGACGTCAAAGGAAGGAGCGGGGATCAACGTTATTAGATTAACTCAGTTACGGAACTGTTCATAGACGCTGCATGCACGAACAGTACCCCCCCTCACTCACCACGACTCGCCCAGATTCGCTCGACGCGCCGCCGGACGGCTGCTTTGGTAACTGAATCGGGATACGTTCGTTTCAACGTCACTAGAAACGTAAAAACCAACGAAAAAAACTCTTTTTTGTAGTAACGTTTATTGGAGATTAGTACAAAATGGGGGCGGGTGATGTTTTCTAAAATTTATAGTTTTCAAGGTTTTGCAGCACAATTAATATTGTTTTTATACAACCATCTCAGCGGGGATTTCAGGTAGCGCGTCCCGACCTAGGCGCATTTTAACTGTGGGGGTATTTCGCGGCGCGTCCGCAAGGGAGACGGGGGTGGAACCCCTGTAACCCGATTGAAGCCAAAAATAGATGTCACGTGCAGTTCCTCGAGTGACCGCTGCGGGAGAAATGGCGGCGTTGTGATCGCCATTTGGCGCTTCAGCTGTGCTCTTTAGAATGCACAGTTATGAAACGAAAATATAGATGGCGCTTCGAACGACTCTAGGCGGATTGAGGTGAGTGAGGGGGGGTACCCCCCTCCGCGGGAGTTCCACAACTCGTTGGCGGGGATTCACTCGCTGGGCCGTGTGTAGGCTTGGCTCCCAACTGACCGCAACATGGTGTCGGAATGAATTATTTGGAAGCTCGCTCCGGCACCCGCGCAGCAGCACGAAACAAGCGCTCGGCCTATACAGTTCACCGCTCGCTCGACGACGTGCAAGCATGCCTTCGCCTGACGTCACGGCACTGAAAAGTGCGGGTATATTTGTTTATTGGTTTTGGCATCATGTTCACTTGCCGATTTCACAATCACTATTCTTTTCGCGAGACTAAATAGCATATCGGGGAAAGGGTTAAAGGCCGATGATTCCGAAAATCGCCGGAGTACTCCTTTAAAGTGAGGCGAAGCGTACATATGGCATTGCACGCACCGTACACACATTGCGAATCCCTTCCAATGAACGCAGGCCGTGCGAGATCAGGGGGGCGTAAGGTCTGCCGTTATACAGTTGACCTAGAGTCGATGATGACTGTAGGCTTGGGGTCACATGGGTGTCTCCTGCCGCGTCTAAGGTAGCCATCACGATATGACGCAAAAACACCAGACAAAACAAACATGTTGGGAAGCAGTCGTTCCAACGGATTGCTATCTCGGCAGAAAGCTTCTTGATCTGAATCCCGAAGAAATAATGAAGAGGAATAAAAAAAAGGTTGCGCCTGCGACAAGGTCGTCAACTGGCGAACATGGAAAACCTTTCATTTCCTATTTCTTATCGTTTCCGGCTCAGTGGAAATCGCTTAGCTTGTTTTTCGTCGTCCGCGAAGACGCGGAGGTGGCGCCGGTGTGGCGAAACTTCCACGCTTCGATCGATTTTTTTTTTTTTTTTTGCATTTAAACGTTGTTTTACTTTACTCGGCTGCACCAATAACGCCCGTTGCGCGCGAAGACAACGGCAGTCAATTTTGAAGGGAGCATGAAACAAAGACTACATACTTACGTACGTATTGGGTCCGAATTTAACTAAATGCATATAGCTTAGCGGAGCGCACGCACAAAAATAGAAAAAAAAAAAAGCACTGGGGGCTACAGACAAGCACGCTGTTCACAAACCAAGTCAGCGTCTGCGCAAAACCAGGTGTGGGCAGTGCGCGGCGGAGTGACATCAGGAACTGTGATTTTCGTTTTAAACTTTTAAAAACCAAGAACCGATTTGTTTTCTTCTTTTCTTCAGAAAGTTTTAGAAGGTTTAAAACGACACCCGGCGCATCACAGCGGGAGGCGTCTCACAGATTCAAGCTTTGAATGTTTCAGAGTTTTTACGACACATTTCTATCACGACACGAGCACGCGCTATGAGCCCATATCAGCCCGGCTCGTACGGGCAGAAGCGACGGAGCCGGTGGAACGTTCACTCTTAGAAAAACACCCCAAAACTACATTTCAACATTCAGTCCACTCACGCGTTAAGCTCGCGATATCAAATTTTACGAGCGGCTTGATAGCTGTTGGATATAACGTACTAAATAGCTAATGTGCGTATCAAGGACCAGAAGAAGAAAAAAAAAAATAAAACACTGAGGTTTTGCAGCAGGGCCAAAAAACAAAAAAACAAAACAAACCTTGATTGTCTTACTGTAGCCTTTAATGCGTACATTAGCTATTTTAATAAGTTGTATCTGTCGACTATCAAGCCGCTCTTGAAAGTTGGTATCGACGGTTCAATGTCTGTGACCTGAACGTCGAATTGTTGTTTTAGGGTGTTACATATCGGACAAGGGGTTTACCCCCTATTCACCCCCTGTTTCTTTGAGTACTGGATGCAAATATCCTGCGGTGGAAAGTGATTCTAATGTGTTTTTTTTTTTTTACGATAAACATAAAATTCGCGCGAGAAAAAAAAAAAAAGTTCGTGCGAAGCGAGTGCCGTTTGAAAACGATCGTTCTCCGTTTGCCGATGGAGCGGTGCCGCAGCTGGCGCTAGAATCGCTGTCCGACCGTCCCTGTTCGCATGCGGGCAAACCGGGAAAAAGCGTTTTCGAACGACGCTCTTCCGTGGAGCTTGTCAACCGATATATCTAAGAACGTCCGGACCCTGACGGAAGTAGCCGAGCTCCAACGATGCCCCGAGTGCGGGACGCGTGCCGTGAGCATTGCCAAGTCAGGCACCTAGCTACGATGATTATGGGCAGCACGCGGGTCGAAGTAACACCTGGCAGCTTGTTCTGGCCACGAGGCGAGGACTTGGACGACACGCTCCTTGACTAACAAAGAGTCTCTGACGGGTAACTTGCAGCCCAGAGCGGAATCTCCACAGTCCAGCTCGCGCGTACTCGCAGATTTGGAAAGTTGGCAAAGAAGCACGCGCCGTATGCGCACTAACTCTCGAGATGGCACTTTCCAGAGGCTTTTTATTATGGTCCATGGACCATTTCAGAAATGGGATTCTGGCCGGTTTTGTTTCCCAAGGTTACTCTGAGTCCGAATGCGAACCGATACCGTCTGCGAAATGAAAACACTTCACAGACTTAAGTCAACGAAACAAGCGCAAATATTCACGCTCCGTTATTCTCTCACGAACTGACATTGGCGGCGTAGATAAGAGGTAGCGAAAACGACAACAAGGTGGGTCTTAAAAGCCGACTGACGTCTTCTCCGTGGCCCCATCGCAAACACCACTTTGTTTACTGTTATTTCCGAACGGGCAAGCACAACGAAGCATAAGGCTCCGATATATATTCACTCCTCCTAGACAGCCGCCAAACAGACTTGAAGTACCAGAAAGATAGCAGAAGACGCCATTTATCTCTGGATGAAAGGCGTTCAGCTCCATCGGAGATAAAACCTTCTTTCCCCGAAACAAAAAAGAAAAAAAAAAATCAGGGGCAGATAAGTGACCGGGGAGATTCCGCATCGGACAAGTTGGACGATAAAGTCATCGAAGTTAATAATAAAAAAACAAAAAAAAAACCTAATGGTGAGTTTTCACACGTACGCAGAGATTCTGCTCGAACTTTCGAGATAGATTCAATGCAGCGTTTCCACACGTCGTCACAGCGTACGATCCTTAATATTCACAAGTGGCATCGTGGTGCTTAGAGCCGCCTGGGAATCGAGAAACTACACCCACGAAGAAAAAAACAAAACCAAACAAAACAAAAAGAAGTCATATAGTAACTTTAGGGCAAAGTGAACAAGGGACGGACGAATAGAAAACTTCATACGCAGCTAAAATTTTATTGCACCAAAACGCCTCGTTCGGTAATGGGCCTATTTGCTCTAGGGGTTACAATGTCAGTCCTAAACAAGCTCGCCTGCACACTTGCCTTAGTTTAAAGCAAAGAACGTTTGTGTATTAGGTAATACTTGGGGGGGGGGGGGGGGGGGGCTGATTTGAGGCTTGCTTTGTGCAATATATTCGCGTTACTGGCGTATAAATAGTAGGGGTGTGCGAATATTGAAATTTTCAAATACGAATCGAATACGAATAAGACAAAAAACGGGCTTCGAATATCGAATCGAATATCGAATATGTGTCTTTTAATGAAAAATTACAAAACAAGAGGTAACAGCAGGTTTTATAGCCTTTTCAAAATAAATCAATGCAACTGCATTTTACTGGGCTGCAGCAGGCTAAAGATGCTTCTAGTAATGCACTCATTACAAATTATCGTGTAGGAAATTGAACTGTTCAACTGTTCAGAAAGTAAGCGCTCCCTACGCGCCGTGACAACATTTCCGCCAGTAGAAAAACCCTTAAATCGTGAAACCTGCGACATTTCACACAAGTTCGAAGAAGTTTGATTAATGGACAGTGTTGCCCGGCTCCTACACGAATATTTCGAATTTTCGGAAACAAATAATATGGAAAGTAGTTTATTTTATTTTTTTTAAATGGTAACCAATGTTTACTCCATCTAAAAGCGAAAATATGTTCTTTTAACGCTTTCATTAGTTATTAATGTGAACCTGTGATGCCAATAAACCCAACAAATATTGCACTTTTCCTCTGCCAGTTGAGTCATTTAGTTTTTTTTTAATATTAACGCATGCGCACAAAAGTAGAACTTCAGTTCAACCTTTGTCGAACATCACGTTGAAAGGTCTAAAAAAGTCGAACTTAGTCGAACTCGAAACTGGGCAGGTTCGCGATATCTCTAATTTTGACTGAGCGGGAGTGGCAGGCACTGGTGGCAGGAGTTGTTGTCGATGACGATGCAATGTTCTGCTCACCCTAGCTTTTTCCTTTTTTTTAATTTTCAAACATTTATTTAGATAACACCCTCGAGATATATTTTATGTTTATATTTCACTCTCAATGTTTATTTTATTGCATCAAGCTAAAGAACGTGCAATTGCATCACATATTTCTATATAAGCGTCACACAACAAGGGATTGGTGAAAAAGAAACCGAAACTGATCCTGTCTTGCTGCCATCGAACAGATAGAAACGGAGCAGACCGATAACGCACGGATCATACGCCTTTCTCAGTGAATAAACATATTCATAGGGGACTGCTTGGCAAGCAGATTATTCATTACTTGCTCGAATATTCGTAATTTGTGCGAATATTCGCCGTTTTTCCCGAATATTCGGCTTTGGCCGAATATTCGGGAACTTCCGAATATGCCATTTTCGAATCGAATACGTTTCGAATAAGGAAAATATTCGATTCGTATTCGAAACTTCGAATATTCGCACACCTCTAATAAATAGCCATACCGATATGCTGAGGACGGGCCGAAAACCGCATTATGGCGACGGTCTGGTGAGTGGACATGTATCTCGTCTGTTTCACAGTCCATCGGATCACTGCGTCTTACACCAATTCTACCTGACACCTAAGCGTGGCAATAACGGGACGCACTAAGAGGTTCTTGCAACTTCTATCATATTCTCCTGTCAGAAATTCTACGATGAGAAAGAACACAGTTCATTTGAAGTTCCCACTGGGTCGCGAGTGACGCGAAGGAACGCACGCACCGAAAAGTACAAACAGCATCCGGAGATACGTTTTCCGTTTTGCCTTCCATTCGCTGTCATTCCCCAAATGATAAAAAAAAAAAAAAGAAAATCCACGATACTGAGGGGTTTATGAAGAAAAGCTCGAAATGTCGGAACATATCAGTTCTAAAGTGCAAGGAATGGCTAGATCGTACTCGTTTAATGATACGTTAATCTCGAGAAACTGTGAACAGTAACGACCAATGTAGCGTCGTTACTTTAAGAAAAGAAGAAAAGAATTACAATCGCAAGTTTCTTCTCGAGAAAAAGAAAGTAACGCGTTACGGTTAGAGGCTACCAAAGAGGTAACGATGTTACCGTAACGGGTTACTCGTAACGCGTCCCTATCCAAGACATCGCGTTGTTTTGGATTAATCGCATACCGAGCTTGGTCAATCGCTGGCATCCTTCTATCGTTCGCCGTTGTTGGATGAATGGATGATAATGGCTGTACCCTTGATAATGGGGGGGGGGGGGGGGGGGGGTAGCTTGCGCAACCAAGCCTAAATCGGCCTTGATTGGCTGTGTCCGTGTCCCCCAGGGAAGTAAACTCGTGGACCTTTTTATACAGCATATGGTCAGTGAGAGTTCAAGAAATACATGGAGCGGCTTATTGTGTCTTGCTTCGTGATTGGCTCATCGGCGGACTTAGCTGCTAGTGCCGCGATTTGATTGGTCGAGGAGTGGTAACAAGATGTCTGGGATTCGCCACGCTCTGTGTTTCATCGTTTGTCAGTGAATATACTCGCTAGGAACGCGTCTCCGACTGGTGTGTCTAGCCATAGCCGCCTCAATACTCACGAAGCCTGGCAGTTCGACGACGGAGCCATAGAGTGCCCGGTCGCAGATTGGGAGCGCGAGGATCTGGTAGCACAGAGCATAAAAGAGCCAATTCTCGGGGAACCTGGACGTCAGCGCACAGCTTTTGCAGCGGCGGAGACCCAAAACACATTTGTTCGCTCGGGAGAAGTGTGTTTCGGCGTCTCGCCGCAGCAGAGCGCCAGTCACGTGGCTCTTCTCTCACCCGTTGTCTGCCGCTCGACCTTTTCCATTTCGGTGGCCGCTTCTCGTGGCGATCTGCCAGGCTTTGTCAGTATTTAAGAGACCATGGTCTAGCGCGACTAAAAAAGCGGTCACTCGATTTCTGCCTGTTGATGTCATAGAAGTTTCTCGCTGTCGCTGGTCGCGATCCTGGCGGTGTCCCAGCAGCGGTGGTGGATGTGGCGAACGGCTGTTCTGCTGCAGGACGCTCTTCAGTTTGACAGTCCACGGAAGCCTCGTCAGCCAGGAGTTGGGACGCCGGCGGTACTCAAGTTCGGTCATGCTTTCCGCCAGCAGCTCTACGACCAACCGCTAGGATTGCGACATCCGACAACGTAACACACCGGCTTATGTGAAGTCATTTGTTGACACTTCGGGACCACTTTTTTTTATGTATGGGCCGGATAGGACGCTAAACACACCAATTGGAGACACGTTCTGGGACACCGTAGTGACTACACAGCCTCGATATAAATACACGCGCAAATAGCTGTCATTAGGGAGTTTTCGTAGATGGTTTTCGCCGTCCCGCAACGATCTCCGCAACCCGCTACGATACCCGGAACTTTACAGTCAAGGCCATTGGCGCGCAGGCACAGTAGCGGCTTCTTCGTTGCGGAGGGCTCAGCGGAGGGGGAAGCGCGCGGTCGACGAAAACTCCCTATTCACGCACCTTGTGCGATCTGCAAATCACGCTGAGAGGGAGCTCGTGCTGAAGGCTCAAATATTTAATCATCGGTAAAATCATCTGGCAGATATGGGCCGTTACTCGACAGCTCGGGACCGGTCGCCGCTCGGTGCGTATGCGAGGAGTGTCAGTTTTTTTTAGACACCATCAACCCAGTCGTTTTGCAGAGACGCCATGTCACGATGCAGCTGCATTTAACCGCAAGAACAATTTTCTTTGCAGTGTCTACAAGTAAGAACCAGGTACGTGAAAGAGGGCAATAACCCAACAACGATGGGTTTGCGTGTCCAGCAGATATAAGCTTAGTACTACCCAATTCAACATTAGATGACATTTGGGTTTAGGGAGATAGTAGGAGCCCATGTAATCGCGGTAAATAAAACAAGGACAGGACGTGGCTTAGAGGCACCGTGGTTAGAACTAGGTGAAGCGTGGATACATGGTTCTGCTTGTGACTCCCACGAGTGCACGTCGCTGGAAGTGTTCACCTGCGGCTAAACATTCCTCCATACAGGAGTCGCTCTGATGAACATGCACCAATACAACAACGATGGTAATATATTCACGAAGTACGCGGCGATCATTGAATACAACATAACAATATAGAGCCATGCAGAAAGAGCAAGACCTTCCTGCAGGATATTGACACAGACGCTAAAGCCTGTCGGCTTCAAGTGGGAAGCAAACACGTGATATAAAAAATAAAGACTCGCTTACATTGATTCGAGTTATTGGTCCAGACAATTTCCTCTTCTTCGGAACCACCGCGATCAGAACTCTCCAAGGAACTGGGGCTGTGCAGGAGTTCCGTGGCCCCAAGGGCCTTGGCCTTGGTCGAGGACCTGGACTGTGGCTTGGATCCGGTCTTGGGCGAGTCCGCGCGCGACGGCGTCGAAGCCTCCTTGCTCTTGCCGAACCATTTGCGCATCTTGCCTAGAAGCCCAAGCCGGGATGGCCACTGCTGAGCGCCATGGCAATGCCTCTGCCGCTCCTGGGCAGAGCGCTCCTCGCGCGTCTCAACGGCCAGCGCGTGACTTTACGAGAATCGCCTTCCTTCTTCGTCTTCGTATCGCTCGCTCCCAAGTATCACTTTTCAAAAAAGGCTTCCGGTCGAGTTGTCAGAGGCGGCGGTAAACACAAGCAGCGAGAAGATAAGACTTGTTGGCTCGTCTGGTCCGTTCCAGCTGCGAGCTTCCGGCTCTTGGAGACGGGTCCCAGTCAGACGGCCGACAAAAACAAGAGGAATGAAATGCAGAGAGGTAAGGCTAAGTTTCACGGAATGCCGGTCTTCAAGGTTGACCCAGCAGTACTGATGACTCTCTCAATAAAGTCACGTGGTTCTTCTTCACCTACCTTCCTCTTTGTCCACCTAGACAGACGACTAGGCCAGGACCCTCCTAGCGCGTGGTATTCCTTCACTCAAGCAGGCACAAGCTTCGACGATCCTTCCAGCAAACCAGTAGTAGTATACCGGTCTCGAGTACGGAGTAACACGCCAACACTGTCTTGCACTCACTGTCGTCCACGTCTGTAGTTCTCCCAGAGGACGACTTCAGTATCTCGGTAACCACAATGCCGACAATCAACAACAACAACGACTCACCACTTTCCGAGTAAGAAGACGTGACCAGAACCCCCGACGTAATCACTCTCCTCCTTCCCCACTCACAAGAAACGCAAACATTCCAGCAACGACGCGTGCCTTCAAGACTCCGCCGCCAACACTTCCAAGTCCAAGCAGGAGCACTGCGAATTACAATGAGTTTAAAAGAGATGTTTTCCCGTTTGCCGGAGAGCCCGCTAGCGTTGTTGTTGTCGTCGTCTCCCTAGCCGCAAGGTCGCCAGAGACGAGGACAGATCCGGTGCGACGGCGGGCAGCGAAGGCGAACGAACGTCTCGGAACGACGGCACCGGAGAGATTTACGTGAACGTCGCCGGTCCTTCGCGAGCACGTAACGGCAGGCTAGTAGGGGGAGGAGTGCAATCGCGGGGCGTCGGAAATGCGCGGCGGTGTGAGGCGAGCGAGCAAGCGATCTTCCTCGGCGGTTGTGTAACTGTGCCGACGACGACGGAGACCGACTAGAACGCGACGGGGGCATCGCGGAAAGCTTATCGGTGGCCCGCTTGCGACGGCCAATCGCAGATGAGGCTCCGTCCCGGGACGCCTCGCAGACTCATGTCCTCGTGTCGCTATACTGCTGGTGAGGCGAGAACGTCGCTTTTAAAGCTCGTCTTTTAAATAGGATTTGTTTTTTTGGACCTGCTTTTAAGGCGGATGCTTTGGAGGGAGGAAGGGTCGTTGCCCCCCCCCCCCCCCCCCCCCCCCCCCAAGTTGCATTGCATCACTCTACGGAATGAGGGTCGTGGTATTGGCGAGGTCAAATAGGTTTCGTAGATTCGATGGAGTACCTTGGCGGAATGCGACTTGAGGCAGTGACCGCAAAAACGGTTCGTGAAAGGTACTAACCCCAAGCGGCACAAATATCATATGAACATCCATAGGGCATCACTGGAACGTTAGGACTTTCCGAAGACACCTGCAGAATCACGAGTGCTGCCAGATGACGTCACATAAGTTCTGGACATGCCGGCTCGAGGGTGTTTTTTGCTCACGCCACTGTGAAGTGTTTTCACTTTTATCGTAAGAATGGAGTCATTCGGAGAAGGGTCTATTGACCTCGAGCGCAACAGTTGGAGTGGATTGTGCTTTTCTTCAATACAGGAGTTTCCATGAACCATTTGTGGCCATTCTCTAGTGGTTGTACAGCGAGTGAAGATAACGCATCTGCCACTGATATAGAACGCAGGGAAGAAGATATTATCTCGACTTAGGAAGCACGCTGAATCAGTGTCACCGACGGCTTCGAGTTTGTGACCGAGGGGTCTTTGCTGTGTTCCGATAGTCCTAATCGGAGCCGAGTTCCGTTATCATTCAGTTCACCAGACTGTTGTCTCGTGCTGATAAACGCGTGCTGGGAGAAGCAGCACCCCCTAGGGCCACTAAATGAGCTTCGCTCATGTTCGAGTCCCACTAAAGCGACAAACAAAAACAGCCGACACCGACAAGCCTCAAACAGGTTAATCATGCACGCGAAGGTATCTTTGGCAGGCTCGCAATCACTCGTGCTTGCTTCACACGCACTGAGAGACGGCAAGCCTGCCGAGATACATTCACGTGCATGGCACACGTGTTTGAGGCTTGTCGGTGTCGGTTGTTTCTGTTTGTCGCTCCAGTGGGACCTAAAGTAACTGGATCCTGGGAAAGTAGCGCCAAGTTTCCAGTTCGGTCGCCATTTTGGTCTATGGAATGAACAGTTTCTTTTCGATCTTTCCATTCTTGGCGATCCGATCTAAATTCGCGGTGGCAGGTTGCTTTATAAATAGATTTCTTGTATACAGAGATGTTGCTATCCCCACACCGGCGAAACAAGCGCACATCTTTGCACCGCAACTATACAAGCGACGTCGGTCGGTGCCTAACGGCATTGAAAAATAGTTTTCTTCTTTTGAAATTCGCAAGTTGATTGTATAAATTGATTGCATAAACAGTGCCAAGGACGCTTATATTTGGCGAGAACACTTTCGGTACGATGAAGCGACATGGCGATCTTGGCGCGGCTGGTTCAGAGCGACCCTTTCGAAGCTTCGAAGATTTAAAAAGACCGAAATGGCGATTGCCATGGCAACAGAGACTGATTAGTCAAGCGCTTTGAGAGGTTTCGGTCGTCTTTATGTGAGTGAGTATACGTTTGTGTCCAGTTAGCAGGCACGGAAGGCAATGGCTTCCCAGGATCCAGTGACTTTAGTAGGCGTTAGTCAGGCACGTAGCCAGGATTTTGATTCGAGTGTGTGTGTGTGTGTGTGTGTGTGGGGGGGGGGGGAGTATGAGGGGGAGGGGGAAAAAAGATCCCAGCAAAATAAGTTTTTCTTTTTCTTTTTCTTTTTTTTTTTGGGGGGGGGGGAGGGGGAGTTACTTGCTGGATTAGAGTACCGGCACTCAATTCCCCAATTATCTTGTGGGCATCATTATTTATTGCAGAGTGCAGAAGGTGCACCACTGGTGATGGTTACGATTGCAAAATGCGGCCGATTGAACTTGGGTTAGTTGGTATAAGTTTGGGCTAGTTGGTATACAGACATAATAAAGACAAAAACAGCACGAAGACGGGGACAAGATAAAGGGTAGACAGGACACAGCACTGACTCTCAACTGAAGTGTATTCGTTTTGGCATCTAGTATAAGTAGCGTACATGTCTCTCGAATAAATCATAGAGAAAAAAAAGCAAAAAACCAAAAAGCATGCAAATCGCGTGCTTATTACACCACCATCACTGGTATGCCCTCCTCGCTGTGTTCTGTCGGCTACAGCGTCCTGTCGTTTACTTTTATACTTCGTCCTCATCTTCGCACAGATTTTCCTTTTCTTTTTTTTTTCTTTTAAGACTAAAATGCCACTTACTCAGCTTTAAAGAGGGTTCAGAAGGGAAAAGGTTTGGGCGTGTTGGTTCATCTTCACTTAGACAACAAGCTAAGAGGGTGTCAGAAAGCTGCATGAGATTTCGTTTTGCACTTTCGCGGTCTGTTTTAGCGTTCCTTATAATTAAAATAAAGTTTTTCTTTTAAATACAGTTTTAAATTACTGTCAACAATGATTTCAAGCGCCAAGGTGGCTGAAGTGTCGTTATTTCGAAGCGTATACGTTTAGTGTGGCTGTAACATTACCTGGATAGAGAGCCGTAGTGCTGAGTTCGCTTCGTCACCCACCCGGGGCTAGCGCGCGGGGCGCGGATTGGAGACGAGTGCCGTGCGAGCCTTAGACTCAGACTCGTGTTGTTCTGACCGACTGAACGCGAGTTGAAGCCAAACGCTGACCATAGCGTAGTCCAATACCAACGTAGAAGTCAAGGCCCGAGCATGACGTCATCGTTAGTGCCCCCCCCCCCCCCCCCCCCCCCCAACCCGCCCTCAAGAGGCAAACAGCTCGACGAGAGACGTCGCAAAGCGGCAGGCGCGTCCGTCTCGGCGTCGCCGCGTCTGCCGCGTCCGCGTTGTGAGAACGCTGCGAGATGCGCTGGCGGCGACGCTGACGCAAGCTAGGCGGCCCTGCTTCGTCCACTAGTTGGTTCATCGCTTATGCGGTGCGCAAGTTCGTCTGCTTCTTCTGCAGGGGTTGTGGTGACGTCAGAACGCCGAGCTCTGATTGGCTTTGATTGAAGGATAGTGGGTAGACCCCAAAGCAAGCTGCCTTGAGGTCTACCCACTATCCTTCAATCAGAGCCAATCAGAGCTTGGTGTTCTGACGTCACCACAACCCCTGCAACAGAAGCAGACGAACTTGCGCTTCGCATTGTCTTTCACGTGACCTCTACATAGGTCACGTGGAAAATTCGGCACTACGGTTTTCTATCTAGGTGGTGTTGTACGAGCTACCACAGCTCTTTCCAGCCCGATAAGCTTTCGTAACAAACTGAAACAAAAGATTTACACGTAAAAAAAAAAAAAGGGGGGGGGGGGAGGGTAAGGGTACAGAATTAATATCCCGAATACCGAATAGGCATATTTGCACGATCGTGGTATCCAATGGTGACCGTTATTGAAGCCAGTCGTTGTTACCAACACGCTCTTCAGTTAAAGGGGCGGTGCAACGATATTCAATTGGAATGTTTTTCACTTTACACGAGCTTACTGGCACTAGTGGGACTCAAGGATACACGCACGCAACGCCACTGACCAAGAAACTTCTTTGTTGCGTTGTAATTTCGAGGACAAAACCAAGTGTTTTCATTCAATCTCTCCTTCGCAAAACCTGATGACGTAGCTGGGTGGTAGCAGTACCGCCCAGTGACGATATTTGAATTCGGCTCATAGATTGAACCCGAGCATGGCGTGGACACTCGATTTGGGCTCGTGATAATCGATAGCTCGTGAAGCATTCGGGTAGTGCAGAGCCGTATATTAGGAGAGTTTGGACAATAGGCGGAGCAAAGGCCGCCGCCAGCGCCGAATATTCCCCCCACGCTTAGAGCGTAAACTAAATTTGTGACACAGCGTCGACCAATCAGGAGACCTCTACTCCATCTCACAAATGTCGACAGTGAAGACAAAGGCACAGGCGCGTGAGCCTAGCTCAGCGAAACGCTATTGTTTGTACGAGACCTCGTGCATAGGAGGCACTTTCCAAAGCCACGCGCTCGTGCCCATGCCTATGTCTGCACTGCTAGAACAGCGTCCTGAGACTGGCTGAAAGAAAGCAGTGCAAAGGGTGGGGTGCGCGAGCGTCTTGAGACGCGGAGTTCCGCTCGGCACGGCTCAAATTATACTTCGTTTCACTTTACCTGCGAGCGAAGCCAAAGCTAGAAGCGCGAGACCAGCGCTTTTTGCATTTCTCCCCAGCTCGCGCGCTCGAGCAAAGCCTGAACGCACGGAGCTTTCGTGCTCGCGCTTCCAGTTTTGCCTTCGCTCGCACATAAGGTGAAACGAAGTATAGTCGTGGCACAAATTTAGAGCACGCGACCACCGCTAGGGGCTGTTTCGCGGCCTGTGGTTGGCCCGAGATGCTCGCCTATTCAAACCAATGTATGGCCAAACTCTCTCAATAAACGGCTCTGGGGTAGTGTCCTGTGTCCATTCGCTGCAATGACGACAACAGCCGAACCATAACAGTGTCTGGAACTCAGCGCGTGTCCTGTGCCTTGCCAACCCCAGCGCGTGGCTATGATCAACATTGGCGGCATATAATCGGCTCCAGATCACGTGGCCGCTTGTTTTGGCTGCGAGTTGAGGGGGTGAACTCTGCTTGTTTTTCTTAATTTTTTTCTGCGACTTCGATTGCGTGTGGTGAAAAACGAACGGGTATTTCACAGGTCATTAGCGTCAGGGATCCGTTCTAAGTGGTATTTCGGAAAAATACGAAAATCGTTGCATCGCCCCTTTAACGCCAATATACGCGCAAAGTTCACGTCTTTTATTGCGGACAATCGCTTGTATACAGTAGTAGTGAGCAGCCGTTTTGGAAGAGAAAAGTTAGACTTTAGAAGCACGCTCATCGATTCATTCATTCTACAAAAAAAAAACATAAAATAAAAGGTTAGGTTTTTTTGCCAAGGTTTGTAACAAAAGATCTGCAAAAGTATATTGTCAAAACGCAAAAAAAAAAATCAACACATTATTTTTAGTTTTTGTTAAAGGAATATGCAATGCGATATCATTTGGAGTTCTTCGCCTGCTGCACTTCGGACAAGAGTAAAGTCGAGCCATCCCTTCTCTCGCCACATGGGCACCTTTTCCTTCCCCGGGTGTCGACGAATCGCGGACGGCGCTCCTTTATGTGACGTTACACTGTCATATTATGTCACGTGACGTCACGTCATGTGACATAGTGACACGTGACCCTCCGTCAATCACAAACGGTTCTAAGTTTCCCCGCTAAATGTAGCCATCAGGACGCGAAGGACGAACACACACACGATCGAGCTGTTTGGTTGCCTTAGAACTATATTTATAAATGTATTTCTATATTACTGCAAATAATAAGAGACCTTGCGTAGATTGTATCCTACGGATTGCCGGCTCTGCGGGCAATGCCGCCATAACCGACCTTCAGTTTTTTTTCCCCTCTTATTTTATTTACTTTGCTTCATCATTACCACAGCAGGACAGGTTATTGGCGCTCTACATTCTACTGTGTCCTCCTCAGCCTAGGCTTCAGTGGCTCGGCAACTCGGTCAAGACAAAATCAGGTCTGCAATGGCGGCTCTAATCTGCCACGTGTGTAAAGCAGACGTTTTCTGTTTCCTGTCGCTTTCAGTCACGTGGGTTCCGTATGTGGTATGCGGGAGGAAAAAATAATAGAACATTTCAACCTGGAATATGCGAGAAAATATAGGTGAGGCAAAACAAGTGTGACAATCACGTTTTGTTTTTCTTTTTTTTTTTGTGAACAGTTTTAAGCGGCGTGGAGAGATCAAAACGATGTTTTACCGCATACCAGAAGTGACGACATTCAAGATGGCTGCGCCCTTGTGGAAAAGGTATATAGTATTAAAAATGGAAATACTCCACCGAAAGCCCCGAAATAAGTGACTCGGAATTTCGAGACCACGTGCACGTGCGGCAGCGGATGCTTTCGCGTGCATTGTACTGTGGGGGATTTGTCGAAGCACGTTGCGTTACCCACGTTTCGCGATTCCAACCAGATAAAACCGAAAAGAACCGGCACGGAAATAACGCAGACGATGACGCAACCAAGGTCGTTTTGTATACTATTCCCATTTCGCTTGTCGGGAGCCCAGAGCGAGCGACTCGCGAGGTCAATCTCCTACAATTAACCCCGATGCTTAGAATTCCGGTTCGTCGCGCTGATGTGCAAAAGATACGAAATCCCCGAATGTCGGCCTTTTTTAACTTTTTTATTTTATCTCCCCGGAGATAAGGGCCCATCCATGAAGAAAACAGAGGGAGTCATTCGGGGACATGGGTGCAGGGAACTTCAGGGTTCTGACTGATGAGCGATGCTTCGAAATGCCTTCTTGACCGAAAAGGAACTTTTACGAAGCATCGACTTGATCCAACAAGATTGTACGAAGTCCAGAAATAACAACAACACACGCATTTGAAGGAAGGATAACGAGGTGAGAGCACATTTGGTGAGAGTTACTTGATAGACAATCACAAAATCCCAACTGCCCAGAATTTTTTTTTTTAATTTCAAAATGTAACAAATAAGGCAGCGCAAAAAAAGGACACAAGGAAAAGTGGAACACACACAAAAATAACGGTAAAATATATATTTTTGTTTTATTTTTTTACGAAAATGTTTTACGATGGTTGAGAGTCGGTGTTCGTTGTTTCTCTCTCTCTCTAAAGTCGCGAGGAACGACTCTTAGCGACTCAGGTACATTCTGACGTCACAATTCCCCCACACTATTCTTCTAGATTCAGTATGACTTCATTAGTTTTCCTCCTTCTTACAGGTATGAATCTACCGAGAAAGAAAATTGCGCAGTGTCTTGACACCATACTTTAATGCTCCACAGGCAAAACAAATATTTTAAGGGTAAAGGCTTAGCAGAGAATTGTTAGAGAAATAGGCCATCAAAAGAAAGGCAGAGTACGAGCTCGCCAAAGTCCGATTCTCTAGCACGACAAATAGCTCAAGATCGTTGACACGTAGTTTTATACTGGCTTTGCTGCGTCACGCTCACCGAGCACTTGACGATTCTGCGAAGTCAATGGTTTTAGATTGCAAGCGTGATTGGCCCGTGCAGCTCACAGTTTAGCAGTGTACGTATGCGGAGCACAAGTTCGTCTGCTTCTTGCACATGGTCTGTGAATATGTCAGAACGTCGACTTCTTAATGGCCGATTAAAAAAAAATAGTGGGTAGACCTCGAGACATCCAGTATCGATGTCTACCCACTATCCTTTCAATCGAAGCCAATCAGAGCTCGGCGTCGTTCTAACGTCACCGCAACTCCTACGCACGAAGCAGACGACTTGCTCTCCGCATTCCGGGATCACTCGTCACCGTCCAATTCTAGACAGCCCGTGCAGCCAGTAAGGAAAGGCTCGTTCACACAATCGCAATCAAGTAGAACCGACTGAGACAAGACCGGTTTTTAAGCTTCTTGCGACGGCTTAGGACCGACCAGCTCCGCAGCTGCGCATGCGGTCCCAAGCCGTTGCGAGAGGCTTAAAAACAGGTCTTGTCTCAGTCGGTCCTACTCGGTTGGAAGTGTGTCAACAGAATTTATATACCTCAAAGAAAGAAGGCTACGAGCATGTCGCTCATAACCTTAAGGCCCATACGCACATTCGCGTTTGAACGCGTTTGAGTGCGTTGCGGCGTCCTTGCGCCCAGGAGCGGTCGCTTGCGGTGCGACGCGCGCCCGCAACGCTCCGTAGCGCGACGCAAGCGAGTAGACTCGCTCTACTTTCCGAAAGGCCCATACGCCCATTCACGTTTGAACGCGTTTGAGTGCGTTGCGGCGTCCTTGCGCCCAAGAGCGGTCGGTTGCGGTGCGACGCGCGCCTACCCGCAACGCTCCGTAGCGCGACGCAAGCGAGTAGAGACTCGCTCAACTTTCCGAAAGGCCCATACGCCCATTCGCGTTTGAACGCGTTTGAGTGCGTTGCGGCGTCCTTGCGCCCAAGAGCGGTCACTTGCGGTGCGACGCGCGCCTACCCGCAACGCTCCGTAGCGTGACGCAAGCGAGTAGAGACTCGCTCAACTTTCCGAAAGGTGGATACGTCCATTGGCGTTTGAACGCGTTTGAGTGCGTTGCGGCGTCCTTGCGCCCAAGAGCGGTCGGTTGCGGTGCGACGCGCGCCTACCCGAAACACTCCGTAGCGCGACGCAAGCGAGTAGAGACTCGCTCAACTTTCCGAAAGGCCCATACGCGCGTTTGAGTGCGTTGCGGCGTCCTTGCGCCCAGGAGCGGTCGCTTGCGGTGCGACGCGCGCCTACCCGCAACGCTCCGTAGCGCGACGCAAGCGAGTAGAGACTCGCTCAACTTTCCGAAAGGCCCATACGCCCATTCGCGTTTGAACGCGTTTGAGTGCGTTGCGGCGTCCTTGAGCCCAAGAGCGGTCACTTGCGGTGCGACGCGCGCCTACCCGCAACGTTCCGTAGCGCGACGCAAGCGAGTAGAGACTCGCTCCACTTTCCGAAAGGTCCATACGCCCATTCGCGTTTGAACGCGTTTGAGTGCGTTGCGGCGTCCTTGCGCCCAAGAGCGGTCGCTTGCGGTGCGACGCGCGCTTACCCGCAACGCTCCGTGGCGTGACGCAAGCGAGTAGACTCGCTCAACTTTCCGAAAGGCCCATACGCCCATTCGCGTTTGAACGCGTTTGAGTGCGTTGCGGCGTCCTTGCACCCAGGAGCAGTCGCTTGCGGTACGACGCGCGACTACCCGCAACGCTCCGTAGCGCGACGCAAGCGAGTAGAGACTCGCTCAACTTTCCGAAAGGCCCATACGCCCATTCGCGTTTGAACGCGTTTGAGTGCATTGCGGCGTCCTTGCGCCCATGAGCGGTCACTTGCGGTGCGACGCGCGCCTACCCGCAACGTTCCGTAGCGCGACGCAAGCGAGTAGAGACTCGCTCAACTTTCCGAAAGGCCCATACGCGCGTTTGAGTGCGTTGCGGCGTCCTTGCGCCCAGGAGCGGTCGCTTGCGATGCGACGCGCGCCTACCCGCAACGCTCCGTACCGCGACGCAAGCGAGTAGAGACTCGCTCAACTTTCCGAAAGGCCCATACGCCCATTCGCGTTTGAACGCGTTTGAGTGCGTTGCGGCGTCCGTGAGCCCAAGAGCGGTCACTTGCGGTGCGACGCGCGCCTACCCGCAACGTTCCGTAGCGCGACGCAAGCGAGTAGAGACTCGCTCCACTTTCCGAAAGGTCCATACGCCCATTCGCGTTTGAACGCGTTTGAGTGCGTTGCGGCGTCTTTGCGCCCAAGAGCGGTCGGTTGCGGTGCGACGCGCGCCTACCCGCAACACTCCGTCGCGCGACGCAAGCGAGTAGAGACTCGCTCAACTTTCCGAAAGGCCCATACGCCCATTCGCGTTTGAACGCGTTTGAGTGCGTTGCGGCGTCCTTGCACCCAGGAGCGGTCGCTTGCGGTACGACGCGCGCCTACCCGCAACGCTCCGTAGCGCGACGCAAGCGAGTAGAGACTCGCTCAACTTTCCGAAAGGCCCATACGCCCATTCGCGTTTGAACGCGTTTGAGTGCGTTGCGGCGTCCTTGCGCCTAAGAGCGGTCACTTGCGGTGCGACGCGCGCCTACCCGCAACGCTCCGTAGCGCGACGCAAGCGAGTAGAGACTCGCTCAACTTTCCGAAAGGCCCATACGCCCATTCGCGTTTGAACGCGTTTGAGTGCGTTGCGGCGTCCTTGCGCCCAAGAGCGGTCGGTTGCGGTGCGACGCGCGCCTACCCGAAACACTCCGTAGCGCGACGCAAGCGAGTAGAGACTCGCTCAACTTTCCGAAAGGCCCATAAGCTCGTTTGAGTGCGTTGAGGCGTCCTTGCGCCCAGGAGCGGTCGCTTGCGGTGCGACGCGCGCCTACCCGCAACGCTCCGTAGCGCGACGCAAGCGAGTAGAGACTCGCTCCACTTTCCGAAAGGTCCATACGCCCATTCGCGTTTGAACGCGTTTAAATGCGTTGCGGCGTCCTTGCGCCCAGGAGCGGTCGCTTGCGGTGCGACGTGCGCGTACCCGCAACGCTCCGTAGCGCAACGCAAGCGAGTAGAGACTCGCTCAACTTTCCGAAAGGCCCATACGCCCATTCGCGTTTGAACGCGTTTGAGTGTGTTGCAGCGTCCTTGCGCCCAAGAGCGGTCACTTGCGGTGCGACGCGCGCCTGCCCGCAACGTTCCGTAGCGCAACGCAAGCGAGTAGAGACACGCTCCACTTTCCGAATGGTCCATACGCCCATTCGCGTTTGAGCGCGTTTAAATGCGTTGCGGCGTCCTTGCGCCCAGGAGCGGTCGGTTGCGGTGCGACGCGCGCCTACCCGCAACACTCCGTAGCGCGACGCAAGCGAGTAGAGACTCGCTCAACTTTCCGAAAGGCCCATACGTCCATTCGCGTTTGAACGCGTTTGAGTGCGTTGCGGCGTCCTTGCGCCCAAGAGCGGTCGGTTGCGGTGCGACGCGCGCCTACCCGCAACGCTCCGTAGCGCGACGCAAGCGAGTAGAGACTCGCTCAACTTTCCGAAAGGCCCATACGCCCATTCACGTTTGAACGCGTTTGAGTGCGTTGCGGCGTCCTTGCGCCCAGGAGCGGTCGCTTGCGGTGCGACGCGCGCCTACCCGCAACGCTCCGTAGCGCGACGCAAGCGAGTAGAGACTCGCTCAACTTTCCGAAAGGCCCATACGCCCATTCGCGTTTGAACGCGTTTGAGTGCGTTGCGGCGTCCTTGCGCCCAAGAGCGGTCACTTGCGGTGCGACGCGCGCCTACCCGCAACGTTCCGTAGCGCGACGCAAGCGAGTAGAGACGCGCTCAACTTTGCGAAAGGCCCATACGCCCATTCGCGTTTGAACGCGTTTGAGTGAGTTGCGGCGTCCTTGCGCCCAAGAGCTGTCGCTTGCGGTGCGACGCGCGCCTACCTGCAACGCTCCGTAGCGCGACGCAAGCGAGTAGAGACTCGCTCAGCTAGTTCCCACCTCCACTACGCGTTTTTCCGCTGAGGCTGACCTCCCCCCAAAGGTACGATTATCGCCGCGCCTGCGCCCGTCGGAATGTGTGTCATCATGGCGCTATAAGCGGTAAACGACCCCTCGCTTTCGCGGGCCTAAATGTGTGCGCGGCCTTTACGACCGCCGTAAAATCTTGATATTATTTAGTCTCACCTTAAAGCGAGGCGGCAACCTCGGAGGCCAGGCGGTGAACTACCACGTTTTACTGGTCGCCGCAGCGGGCAGTGACGGTGGACACACGTGGCTAATAGACCAAAAGCTAATAGACGTGGCCAAAAGAAAAAAAAAAATTTCTTAATCTTTTTTATAGCCACTTAAAGACTAAGAAACGTAGGATGTGGCGAATGTCAGGTATCCTATTATTATGGGTGTCGCGACCTTTTGTCGAACCCGAGGTTCGACTGGCTCGGTGAACCTTCGAACATTTTGCAAAGTTCGACTTACGGACAATGTCGCCAGGCTTCTACGCGAAAATTTCGAATTTTGGGAGACAAATAATTTAGCAAGTAGTTCATTATATATCCTATAAAATGATTATCAGTGTTTACGCAATATATAAAAAGAAAACACGATTACTTATAATGCAATATTTGTCCAAGTGTATTCCATCGACTTGGTTTGCATTACCAACTAACGTTAGTTGGTAATGCGAACCAAGTCGATGGAATACACTCGACAAATATTGCGCTCTTTCCCTTCGCCAGGTGGTGTCAGCTCGTTGTCGAAGTTATCACGCGTGCGATCAAGAGTCGAACTTCGGTCGACCTTTTTGTCGAACATAGCGATGGAAAGTTCGGAGAAAGGTCGTCGAACTCGGTCGAACGCGAACCTGGGCCGATTCGCGACGTGCCTACTTATCGTCGCTCCGCAACCAATGGAAGTGCAGCATGAGCTAATAAGAACGTTCAAGAACCAATCAGGAAGAAAGAAGCGGAAACGCAGTGAGCCACCGAAAAAAAAAAAGCTTGTCGTATGGTAAAAAAGTGCTAAGAGCGCGCCATCTAAGCGTCATGTTAGTTCGTCGGTAGCTAAAGTATTCAATTTTAAACACCGATCTACAACAAACAAATAAACAAAAAACATGCACGCGTCTCTACTTTTCTGCGCAGCATTAGAAAAAAAAAACAATCGCCGAGATTTTAAGAAAAACCGAAATGATGCCAATGACCGTCCTTTAAACTTCGTTTTCGCTTAAAAAAAAGAAGAAAAAAAATTAATTCCTCCGATTTGACACCGAGGACGATTCGATTAAGCATCTTGTGAAATAAAATGTTCAAGGTCCTACCGAAAAAATAAATTTTTAGAAACTTTTTTTTTTATTAGTTATTTTAGGAGGAGTCTTCGTTCATCGCAGTGATTGAATTTTCGAGTGCACCGAAAAAAAGTAAACGCACCGGCAATTTTACACCGGCAATTTTTTCTTGTCTTTTTCTTAATGTTTTTAAGAGTTGTTAGAACCAGGCTTTGATTGAACTTCAACGCACCGCAGTGGAGGCGGATTCGAAGCACGTGACGTTTCACTGCAGTATCCCCACTCCTCGGATCGAAAGCGAGCACACGTGACCGCGTCAACGTGTCATAGAGGCGTTGCGTAAGTATACTTTCGTAAGGAAGAAAGACCTAAAAAAAAAAAAAAAAAAAACGCGACGGCTGGATGAAGGGACGTTGCTCCGCGTAAACAACCCACTCTACAACCTCACCAATTCTCTTTTATTATTTTTTTTTTTTTACTGTCAAAGACCGTAGTGTTTGCATAATCCATCCACGCCTGACGTGTTTCTTGTCAATAACTTATTTGAAACGTACTTCAAACAGATATGGTAAAACACTATTAGGGTGTAAAAAAAAGGGGGAAAAATGTAAAGATTTCCATTTTTCAATCGTTTAGTAAGAGATTCGAACGCGGCAGGGCGTCTCTTTTGGGATACCTCCAGTCCGCGTTCGTTACCCCCCGTCGTGCTTCCCTGCAGGCTCGAAACACACCAGACGTCGAAGCGTCATTGAAAATGGGAAGTTCGCGCTGGAGATTGAA